>CAUYON010135608.1:0-10096 GCA_963573935.1 Arctocebus calabarensis
GTGGGGTTAAGTGGCTCTGTCTTATTTTCAGCTGGTCTTTGTCTTACCCTAGAGAATCTGTTACTCTGGATTGAAATCTGAGCTGTGAAGGAATACCAGAGTTAAGTCGCCGCACCCCCCACAGGCAACAATTGAAAAAGCAAAATCAAACCTTCTCACTACCACACACCCAGGATACCACTTTGGAACGTCCTCGGGTGATTAGCCCAGTTGAAGAGGTCTCAATCAATTGTCCTAGCCAGCACCAATCTCAACTGGAAGAGTTAAAAATGTCTCTGGCAACTAGATAGCAGGATCTGCTGGAAGCTCTTGTATAATTCACGTCGATGCTCTGTGAGCTCAGGAGGGCACCCCCCCAGCAAGTAAATTAGTCTGGGAAGGTTGATGCCTCCTTCCCTACCTTGCCCCTCTGTCACACCCAGTCGGTGGTAACAGTTGTGATCCAGTTTCCTCCGATTAGCGGATCTCCAGAGGTTTGCGCCTGCCTAGGTCACAGTGAGGTCTGTGGCTCTACAACCAGTCCGCTACTCCCTGTCACTGTTTGGCAGGGGAGGTGAGGCCTGACAACCTGGATACTTGACAGGGGCTGAGGTGATTCACTCAGTTCCAGCCCTGTCCCTGATTGATATTGCTGCTGGAACAGAACAAGTTCGCAGAATTTATTTCTGTCAAGGCTATTTTCCCTTATCAGACTGGGGTTGCAAATAGGTTTGACTCAGTCTTGGAGTTCTAGCCCTTTGTCTCAGCTTTCATCCCCTGAGGGATAGTTTAGTTTGAAGATAAGCAAAGCAGCCTCTCTGGGAATATTCTAATTCCTGCGCTCTGTCCTGCCAGTATTGCCTCAGGCATATCCTTCACGTGCCTAGGTTGCTGGTCCACTCTGCCGGTGGCTACCACTGGAGAAGCCGCCTGCTTCCCCTGGCCATGGAGAAGACTGGGAATATCTCCTCAAAACATCCCCAGGGGTGCAGCTCTCCTGCTATTGTTCCCAGAGCTGGTTGTTGTTTCGTGCCTCCAGAGACCTTCTTTCCAGCAGGGTCTCCTCTCGGCTCACTCACCTCTCACCACTCCCGAGCCAGAAAATCTGCACAGATCAGCCATAGTCTGTGCCCCGTTCACACCCCTCAAGAAAATCTCCAAGAATCTGGACTTTGTGGAGGACAGGCCTCCAGATCTCAAAGTGAGAGTGGAGGGGAATATCAAGAACTCCAACTTGCAGGTAGAGAGTATATACAGTTTTATGCCTGGCGGGAGAGTGCTGCGGCACCCTAGTCGAGGAAGGAGGTCTGGTTTTTAGAGGGTCTCTCCCGCGGGGTAGAGTAGGGGGACATCTGAATTCTGCTCACTTGTTTGTATGGAGGTATGGAGTATACTGCTAGCCGCTCTCATAGGGGAGGGGACTCCCGTCCACTTGATGATGTGCTCTGTACCTTTTTGTTTGTGTCCTCGGGGTCTCAGGTCGCCCCAGCGGGGTTGATGTGCGCTCTTTGACCTTTTCTTTTGGCTCAGATCCAAACCATCGGCTTTCTTGCTGAGTTTCTGTCTTTTAACTCTTCTTGTGGACGGGAACCTCTGCAGAAAGCTGGCTACAGATCGCAAATCTTGGCTCCTCCCTCCTTTCCTTCTTTTTGACAGGATATCAGCTCTATCATTCAAGTGGCAGTGCAGTAGCTTCATCGTATCTCCTTGTGACCTCTAACTGAACAGCTGTAGTGATCTTTCTGCCTCAACCTTCCTAGTAACTGAGACTACAGGCATTCACTTCTGTACCTAATTTTTTTTTTCTTTTTTTTTTCTTGAGATGAAATCTTGCTCTTCCTCAGATTGGGTCTTGAATTTCTTTCCTCAAGCAATCCTCCCAGCTCATCCTCACAAAATGCTAGGATTGCAAGCATGAAGCACTGCCCAGACAAAGTTGTTCTCCCGTCAAAATGATTTTTTAGTGTTTTAAAGATTTGGGGACTTTTGGGAGGGTGATGAATGAATCACATTTTGCATATTATGTTATCATGGTATGTATGTCAGAATTTTCCATATTTTTCAGTTATAACTGAGTGGTCCAGTTTAAGAAATGAGACCTTCTTCAATACATGATATTTTAATATTAATCGAAAATCATTGCAGTTGTTTATCGTTTATGTGGACCTCATGTTTCAAAAGTTCTGGTAAGAATCAATTCTGCTGTTCTGTTTACTGTTTTTATTTGTTGTTGTTTGTTTGTTTGTTTTAGGTATGGGGTCTCTTTGTTTTTCCCAGGCTGATCTTGAACTCCTGGCCATAAGCTATCCTCTTTGGTCAGCCTCCTGTGCTGTTTAACTCTAGTCTGTCTGTAATATTTTAAAATACAAAACCATATATGAATTTTACTAATTACTTAAAGATCAACAGATTAGGGAGTTGTTATTACTCATATACAATAAGAGATAAAAGAGCTCTTAAATACTGATGCAGTATTAATATGTAGGTTGTGTAGATTGTGATTGACCAGTCTTATCTACTCTTAATATAGAATGTAATGTTAATCAAGACAGAGAATGTAATTTCTTTTTGTATGGACACACAGTAGATTTTATGTTGTCTGATACAGAGTAAGTTTTTGAAATAAATGAATTGGTGTTGGATGGATAGAGGGAGACAAGAAAGGAAGCTATGCTTATTGGGGAATCCAAAGAGTAAAAGGAGTATAAAAAGATGCCAAAGAGCAAAGTCACTTGGAAGTGAAATTAATTTTCTATAAGAAATATGGTTTGTAATGAAAGTAGCAGGTTGAATTTTAATTCCCTGTGCAGGATTTAGGGCATTGTAACACTATCAGTGGTTAGGAAATGTGAGAAGACAGGATCTAAGAAGTAGTGTGATATTGGCATAGTAAATGTAGATTCTTAATATTTTCTTTTATTTGATGAGTGAATGGAAAGTCTTCAAATTTTTTCAAATATCCTTGTGTTTTGTTTTGTTTTGTTTTCCCTTTACAAGCATATTACACAAGCATGGACCAAAGAGGCTTTCTTGTGGGTAAGAGCATTTAGGTCTACATTTTGATTTTTTAAAATGTATCATTTTAGCTAGGTTGTTGGTAGATTAGATTCTTGTCTGAATTATCTTATATTAAAGTTACATTTGAGATAAGCCCACGTTATGGCCTATATGATCTTTTTGAGCTTATACTTAATCAAAGATTTTATAGTTATTAGTAAATAAAATTTAATAAAATCAGGAGTTTCTTACCTTTGGTACCATCAGAAGTTGCACAGGAAGCATTAGGGAAAGCAGAGAGAATACTTGTGGATATTGTAATAGTATGCTTTATTCTTAGAAAGATTTCCATGAAAATTATATATCTATTATATTTCCATGTAATATACAGAGGCTTTTGTTAGTATTTCATTATACTGTGTCTTTTTTTTTTTTTTCTTAACTCCTTACCTGATATATGAATTAGCACTGTGAAACTACATAGGAAATTCTGATCAAAGAATGAATAGGTGTTTGAATGTTGTGAAGATGATTTGGAATAGGAGACATTCACAATAAATGGCCAGAAGAAAGAAGGAACGTGACAGTTTCATCATTTTTATATAGTAAGTATTCCTGGTTTTCATTGCTTGGGGTAGTTGACATTAGGATTGTAGCAGTTGTTTTTATAGAGTGCCATTAAACACCTGACTTGAAGATGATTCATGTCTGTCACTAGGCATGGTAGTGTCATAACGTGTTGTTTATTTTCGTTTGCAGTCTCTTCTGTGTTCTCCCAGGTTGTTGACCATGTGGACAAGAGGATCATAGAAAACCTTCTATAGTGGTTCGGTCTACCATATCACTGAATGCTGTTATTATTCCTCCTTTCTTGGATTTTGTTACGTTTTGTATCTCAAGGGCCATAGCTTTCATAGACGTAAGCACAGGAATAGAAATGGCCTACTTTATTGGCAAGTGGTTGCCTGATGTTATTAAGTACTTCTTTGTGCTGCCAACATGGTACTTTTCTTTATTGTTGTATATTACCTCATTGTATTTTAATTTATATTTTACAAATGGAAGTGAAATTTGTGCTTGGTGAATGTAATTAGTTTGTTTTATAACTCCTTTTACATCTTGTTTACTCCTGATGATAGCCAGGCTTTTTAAAAGTGTGTGCTGTGGGGCGGCTCCTGTGGCTCAGCGAGTAAGGCACCGGCCCCATATACCGAAGGTGGCGGGTTCAAGCCCGGCCTTGGCCGAACTGCAAAACAAAACAAAAAAAATAGCTGGGCGCTGTGGCGGGCACCTGTAGTCCCAGCTACTCGGGAGGCTGAGGCAAGAGAATCGCTTAAACCCAAGAGCTGGAGGTTGCTGTGAGCAGTGTGACGCCACGGCACTCTACCCAGGGCGATAAAGTGAGACTCTGTCTCTACAAAAAAAAAAAAAAGCTAACTTGACTTTTAAAAAATTATGGCTAAAAATGTGAATTAAAAAGAAACATTAAACCTATGACTTAGCTTTTGTAATTTGCATAAGTAATTGCTGCCTAATTATTTTTTGATCAATAGCTAGGTTGTAAATAAGGATAAGTCTGAAGCATGGGAAAGGCAGGTGGGTTCATCCTAGATAGGTCCCAATCTTACTAAGAGTCAGGGCCATGTGTAAACAATTTGAAGTCTTAAAAATTGAAGTTTTTCGGTGCTTCCTCGTTACGTAATGAAAATCAATTCTAAATGATAAAATAGAGGCAAGACTGATGAGTTTCTGAGTTTCCTATGATGATCGCGTGAATGCTTTTTTTTTTTCCTTTCCAATGTCAAGCATCAAATTCTTTCCTAAAACACTATAGGGTGAGCTTTTGCTAGTGCCCTAAGCACGTGCTTCTGAGACAATGCAGAGCTAAGTAAAGATGTTCCCCACAAGTCACATAAGTGGTCATATACTCTAGGTGAACATCTTAGCATGAAGCCAGCCCTTGTCCTCAAGGAGGCTTTCCCCGTCTTCTTTCCTTTCATGGTGCCAAAGCTGCTCTAAAGAGTGCAATAGACACAGAGAAAATAGCATCTTTTTCCTTCAGCCAACAGATCAGTACACTCCTCTGCCTGCCTGAGATCTTGTCCTAGATAGTTCAAAGGTTTCAATAGCCCCTGGGCAGACTTGCAGGGATAACTATTATTCGCATTTGTAATCTGTACTCTGTAATTTTATTACTAGTCATTTTTCAGGTATTAGCCTTGGGCTAATTTTCTTTTCTTTTTTTTTTCTTTTTTTTTTTTTTTTTTCTGTTTTACGTAGCACTGGCGGGAACAATCAAAAATAAACAAGAGACACACTTTTCGGTTCCGTTGCTGGTGGACCAGCTTAGGATAGAGGCACATACAACAATATGGGAGATGAACAGAGGTTGATTGACAGTCTCAGTGCGGACGCTGTAAACCTCTATCTGATAGACTGGAATGCTGGGATATTTTCTTACCTACTGGAACTCTGGGCTCAGAGAGAAAGTGTTCCATAAATGTTAGTAGGAGTGAAATTTATTATTGATTTATACATAGATAAATTCTTATATCAGTACATAATTATAAGTGATGAAATCTTTAGGCGAAGACTTCTTTAAAATAAATCTTACTAATGTCTGTACCCAGTTCAGAGAATTTGGGGGTATAGTTGTTAAATGAACAAATGATCAGAGCGGTTACCTCGCACCCCTATTCCCACACTGTGGTCATGTTTGGGTTGCACCCCCTGTCTAAGGGATGGAGATTGAGCGGGATAAGAAGAGGAGAAGCTTGAATCCTATGTATTCAATTTTGATATGATTAATTGATGATAATTAATGACACAGTAGGGGGTGGAAGAAGGGGAGAGCAGGGAGAGAGAGAAGGAGGGAAGGAAGTGAGGGAAAGAAAGAGCAGAGAGAGGGAAGGAGGGAGAGGGTGGGGGTCTCAGTGTATGATACACCTTTGGGGGCAAGGTACAATTGTAAGAGAGACTTTACCTAACAAATGCAGTTACAAATCAGTGTAACCTGATTTCTTGTAACCTCAATGAATCCCCAACAATAAAAAAAAAAAAGTAGAGGTGGGGAGTGCGGTTGGGAGGAAGGAGGAGGTATTTCTCAGATAGCTTCCTTGAGGGAGCAACCAGACCACAAAACAGGATAGGCCAGGACAGGCTCCACAATCTGATAGATCTCCAAGTGCCTTCCCTGCCTGAGTCATGGAGGAAAGTGCTAAGTCATGTATCTTCCAGTGAAGTCCATCCTAAAATTAAGTGCTTCCTAGCTAAATTAGAAGCTATTTACTTCTTTCTGTAAAGAAAACAGAGGTTCCATCTGTTGCTTACTCTCCCACCCACCTCCGTGTGCTCTTTCAAATCATCATTGGACCATTTTACTAAGCAAATAATGACTTAGAGCCATCATGGAGTCTTATGTTCCAATAATATTTGGACTAATACTTGACCACTTAAAATCTTAGAAAATTAATAATTTTAATTGGTAAGCCATAATTGTATATATGTATGAGTACCGTATAATGTTTTGCTATGTTTATACAATATAGCATGATTAGATCAAGCTGATTAGCATTTCCATCACTTTATCACTTTTGTGGTGAGATATTTGAAATATACACCCGTCATTGTTAAATATGGTCACCCAACTGTGCAATGGATCTCAAAAATTTATTCTTTCTATCTGAAACTTTGCCCCCTTTATCTAACATCTCTCTATTCTCTCCCCCTCCCATGACCCAGCCTCTACTTTTTCTACTCTCTACTTCAGTGAGTTCTATTTTCTTACATTCCACATGTATGTAAGATAATGCAGAGTTTATCTTCCTGGGCCTGGCTGATTTTGCTAACATAATATTCTCCAAATTCAAGGGTGCCATTAAGACAATGCATACATTAAAACATATCATTTCACCTTAAGATATACACATGAACATTGGTTAACCAGTATTGGTAATGGAAAAGGAAGGATTTTTCTGGGAGAGTGGATGACTGATCAGAGCACTGTCTAGTAGAACACTCTGTGATAATGAAATTGTTCTATGCCTGTTGTAGTATAGTCCTGTGGCCACAGCTGTCCAGGTGTGCTGCTAGAACTACAGGTGCCTTCACTTTTGTGTGTTTGACAGCACAGGTAAGAGCCCTTGTTATCTTCTCTGCATAGCCCACACCCACATGCCTCTGCTCTGATTGTCATTTTTGATTTCTTTAAATGAAATAGGAACTTAAAGACAATTATGACATATCCTGAGAGCAGAATCCTTTTAAATTATTATTTTTTTCTAATTTTCAGTTCTTTCATCACATCTAATCTGTCAGTTGTTTTCTTTTATTTATTTATTTTTTATTAAATCATAGCTGTGTACATTAATGGAATCATGGGGTACAACATGCTGGTTTTATATACAATCTGAAATATTTTCATCAAACTGGTTAACATAACCTTCACCGCACCCTCTTAGTTATTGTGTTAAGACATTTATACTCTACACTTAGTAAATTTAACATGTACCTTTGTAAGATGCACTGGTCCCACTAATTACTCTCCCTCCACCCATTCTTCCTCATCCCCTCCCCTTCCTCTTCCCTTCCTCTATATTCTTAGGCTATAGTTGGGTTATAGTTTTCATATGAAAGCTATAAATTGGTTTCATAGTAGGGCTGAGCACACTGGATACCTTTTCTTCCATTCTTGAGATACTTTGCTAAGAAGAATATGTTCCAATTCCATCCATGTAAACACAAAAGAGGTAAAGTCTACATCTTTCTTTAAGGCTGCATAATATTCCATGGTGTACATATACCATAATTTATTAGTCCATTCATGGATCGATGGGCACTTGGGCTTCTTCCATGACTTAGTAATTATGAATTGGGCTGCAATAAGCATTCTGGTACAAATATCTTTGTTACAATGTAATTTTGGTCTTCTGGATATATACCTCGTAGAGGAATTATAGGATCAAATGGCAGGTCTATTTTTAGATCCCTAAGTGTTCTCCAAACATCTTTCCAAAAGGAATGTATTAGTTTGCATTCCCACCAGCAGTGTAGAAGTGTTCCCTTTTCTCCACATCCATGCCAACATCTCTGGTTTTGGAATTTTGTGTGATGTGGGCTAATCTTACTGGAGTTAGATTATATCTCAAAGTAGTTTTGATTTGCATTTCTCTGATGATTAAGGATAGTGAACATTTTTTCAAGTGTCTGAAGGCCATGTGCCTGTCTTCTTCAGAGAAGTTTCTCTTCAAGTCCTTTGCCCATCCTGAGATGGGATCACTTGTTCTTTTCTTGCTAATACATTCGAGTTCTCTATGGATTCTGGTTAATAAACCTGTGTCGGAGACATAACCTGCAAATATCTTCTCCCATTCTGAGGGCTTGTCAGTTGTTTTCTAAAACAACTGAGGACGAAGCAAATAAATAAGGAAATTCAAATGTATACGCAAAAAGAAAGTCTGGACCTTAGAAAAAAGGATTTCTTCATTGAATAGGGTTGTCACAATTTAAGAGACTACATAAGAAAAGCTGAAGGATGCCCCATTAAATTTGAATTTTACATAAATAATGAATAAATTTAGTATATTATGTGCCATGCCATATTTAAACATACTTGCACTTTATCTGGAAGCCCTACCACTATGTAATTCGGTGGGTGAATTGAAGAGAGGATGGTTGAGAGATATGAGCTGGTGCCTGGAAAACAGGGGAAAACTCTCATTACACAGAGCAAGCAAGAAGGTAGACAGATAAAAGAGATTTGGGGCTGGATCCAGGAGCCCTGCCATAAGCAATAATAGTAATCTCAATATAAAAGGAAACAAGTGAGAAGTAATAATTTTAAAGTGTGTAATACCAGAAAATTCTTCTTAAGTTGAAGATATCTTGGAGTCTGGAAATTAAAAGGACTCCCCAAGTTCTAGACTTGATTGATAAGGAAAAACACTCAGTAAGGCATGTCTAGGTAAGATTCCTGAAATTTAAAAAAGCTGACAAGTTTCTAGACAGAAAGTATAAGTTATTTAGGAAGGGAAAAATATCCTAGTTACATCTGACTTCTTACTGACAACATTGGAAGCCAAAAGACAATGGAATGACATTTGCCAATGGCCAAACTGGAAGCAACGTGGGGATCCTCTTCTTAGTCAGGATGGAATTCACCAACTAGAGTGAAAGAAGGAGACTGTGAACTTGAGAGACTATCAGGTACTCCACTGACATTTCCTGTCTGAAGGAAACAATCCAAGATCTTAAAAAGAGAGAATCAAATTGGGGTTTCAAGATATGCATGGAAAGGAAAGAAGACAGCAATGAACAATGAACCCAACACAGACAGGTGGAGTTGACTGGATATCAATGAATTGTTGGGAATTGTATACAGTAAATGCTACCTAACATCCTTTGGAAATAGAGGGGCATACGGCAAGGGAAATTCTATTAATAATCCAGAACTAAAGTCCTAGAAAATCTCTGGAAAACCTAGGAGTCATTAGTGGAGAGAGAGAATGGAAGTAAAAACAGGACAAGGATGTCACCTTACAGAGTGGGAAGGGATGATGAGAAGGAAAGAGGGGACGGCGACACTGGGGGGGTCTCGTCTCCCACAGGGTAAAGACGCTCAGGGAGCAGAAGAGCGTCCGTCTTGGGGGGGAGGTGCCTGTGGCTCAAGGAGTAGGGCACCGGCCCCATATACTGGAGGTGATGGTTTCAAACCCGGCCCCAGCCAAAAACTGCCAAAAAAAAAAGATCATCTTGGGGGAATAAGGAGCCTTTCTGAAGACACAATTGGAATCTCATTCACAAATAAGACTACATAGATGCTTTACGAGTATAAGAGGAGGAAACAGGGGCGTGCCTGTCCCGCCCGCGGGCTGGCTGCGTTCCGATTGGTTAGCGATTGATTTGAAACTAGGCGGTTAAAGCTCCGGTTGCGACCGGGCGGCGGGAGACCAGGGAAGACCGAGGAAGGGACATTTTGTTTGAGAAGGTGCTTGGGTAGGATAAAGATGGAAGAGGTGAAGGGAATTCCTGTAAGAGTGGCTCTGCGTTGTCGCCCTCTAGTCCCCAAAGAGATTAGCGAGGGCTGCCAGATGTGCCTTTCCTTCGTGCCCGGGGAGCCTCA
>CAUYON010135611.1:0-10167 GCA_963573935.1 Arctocebus calabarensis
TAAGAAAATGCCATGAAGGCTATGTTAATCAGTTTGATGAAAATAGTTCAGATTGTATATGAAACCAGCACATTGTACACCTTGATTGCAGTAATGTACACAGCTATGATTTAATAATAAAATCAATAAAAAATAAAATAAATAAATAAATGAAAAATCTCCAAAAAAACCCCAAATAAAACACATCTAATTATTATTTCACATCCTCCATGGGTTAGAGACCCTGGGTTCTCTTCTTAAGGTCTCAAAAAATGGCAATGAATGGGTCATCTGCACTGCAGTTTCATCCGATTCTCTCCGTGTCCTCTTCCAAGTTCATGGGATCTTATGCTGAGGTCATCAATGCAGGTCTCACTCATGTTCCAGCTCTGTCATTTACTAAATGTGTGACTTTGACCTAGTTTTTAAATATAACACAACTTTAGTTTCCTCAGTTGTATACTGATCTCTATTGTAGTAGTTCTCCAACAGAGTTGTCATAGTGATCACATTAAGATAATTGTTTTATTGACTCAGCAAGACTTATCTAATATGTACAAATGTAAAATGTTCATATTTAATATATATATTTTGAATTTTTGTGTGTACACACACGTACATGCGCGCACACACACAGGATGCCAAAAATTAGACACATTTGAGGAAAGGTAAAAAATGTAATGAAATTGTAATGCACAAATTACGTTTAAATTCTGTAATTACAAGTGGTGCATAAATATGTCTTTTATTTATCTTGTGTTATTGGTATGTATTGAGCATTACAATTTTCAGAGGTTTTTCCTTTCTTAAAATGTGTATACAGTTTTTTGGCACCCTGTTTGTGTGTGTGTGTGTGTGTGTGTGTGTACTTTTCATCACTATACTTAAAATCCTTCCCCAAAAAGTAGATTCCTGTGGATCCCTGTTGATTTTTGATAAAATACAAAATCCATAGTAGTGGTTATAAGATTTTTGTATATTTGAAATATTTAAATGTAATGTTTCTCCTACTTTATCAAGAAGTAGACTTTAGTTCTCCCTATTTTTGACTCCTGGAAGGTCTTGTATACCTTGACCACTATCATACAGTGGGGAAGGAAGTTTTTGTTTCAGGTTTATTTTTAACCCAACTGATAGCTTCACTATGCTGTCTTAGAACATTTGCACATGGGATGCTCTCACTTTGCAACCAGACACCATCTTGTAAAAAAAATCCATGCTAAACATGTCTTGGGTATGTGTAGTTGCTTTGGTTGACATCTTCCAGCTGATTTCAAGGTCTTCTGACCACTAAGTGAGCCCCCTTGGAGGCCCAGTTAAGCCTTCAGACGAAGCTAGCCTTTATGCAGCTACCTGATGACAATTGGATGACAAACCATGAGCAAGATTGGTCTATCCAAGCTCAGTTAACACACACTAATGTGAAAGCCAGAAATAGAGTTAATTGACTCTGTTAGGGGGGTTTTCTCTGCAGTAATAAGCAGACAGAGCATATTTTGGTGAAATCTTATGTTAATCAGTTTAATAGCTAAATGTACAGAGCCTTGTAAGGAAATAAAGACCTAAAGAAAGGAACAAAACCTAAATGTTTTTATACTGAATTGAACAAGAAAAGCAATAGTGGAAAAGTTTAAATATAAGAAGAGGCTAAAGGAAGATGAGAGTCATTTTAACAAGGTCTGTTTGTATGGTCTAGATTCTGTCTTTGGGGATAAGATTTTTCTTTCCTCCTGGTACAGGGAGGCATCTTTCACATGGGAGTTTTCTCTGCTTTAAGGAAGGGGAGGGCGGGTCAGAGTTTTTTCTGTGTATGTGCTGCTTTTTTTTTTTTTTTTCGTGCCTTTAGCACAAAATTATCCTTATGACAAAGTGGCATATGGGTGGCATATTCTGCCACTCTTCTGCAGAAAAGTCACAGGCTCAAATATCAGTCAAGATAACATATGGGGCTTATCTTACCGAGTTCTTGAAGAACTCAGGCTTCAAACATGTACAGTTGTTCTCATTTCAATTTTAGAAAGATATTTATCTATTCATTTTTAGTTTATTATTCATATATTTATTTACTTTTTATCACTCATTATTTAATAAATATGGATGGAGCTGCTATTAAAATCTTGGTCCTATTCATAGTACTGCTGATTTTAGATACAGAGAGGATTTAAAAAATTATTTTTCAAGGTATTCACAGACTACTTAGAAAAACAGATGCCCAAACAAATAACAGTAGAATCTCTTCAATGTAGCAGAAGGGCCAGAGAACTTTTTCTTGTAGTCATGTCCGAACTACATTTTGAAAAATGTAGGAGTAGGAGTTTTTGAAGACATGAATAAAAGGTCTTAACTATTTGGGAATGGCTAAGAGATAGTAGGTGGCAGTTAGAAAAGATTATAACCATTCAATAATTAAATGTGATTTTAGGATATAGCGGAGATAATCCTAATGATGTAACCAGGGTCCGCTCACTCATTCCACATTGTTTAGACATAGAAATGGAGCTATTAAGGTAATTTGATCAGGAGAGAGAAATAATAAGAACTTTTTGTCCCCTCTAAACTGTCACTCTTGAAGCAATATGAAAGGCAGATTAAAGAGTGAGAGTCAGGGCTCGGCGCCTGTGGCTCAGCGGGCTAAGGCGCAAGCCATGTACACTTGAGCTGGTGGGTTCGAATCCAGCCTGGGCCCTCAAACAACAATGACAGCTGCAACCAAAAAATAGCCAGATGTTGTGACGGGTGCTTGTAGTTCCAGCTACTTGGGAGGCAGAGGCAAGAGACTCGCTTGAGCCCAGGAATTGGAGGTTGCTGTGAGCTGTGATGTCACAGCATCTATCCAGGGTGACAGCTTGAAGCTCTGTCTCAAAAAAAAAAAAAAAAAAGAGTAAGAGTCAGGAGAAACAGCTAAAAGACACTTCCAAAAGTGAAATTTGTTGAAGAAACCCTGAACTAAGATAGTGGTAGTAGGAAGGAGAAGGCAGAAAGGGTTAGAAATAGATCTAAAAGGCAAAATTGGCTTAACCTAGAGGTGAATTTAATGTAAAGATGTGAGAGAATGAAAAGCTTTGTGTGTGTTCCTAATCATTTGATATGAAAAAGTACATGAGACATGATTTAGATAAAAGTATAGAATACAGAATGGAATCACATCTGAATATTGCTATGCCTTGAATCTTTTCCAATTCACATGTTGAATCTTAATCACCAAGGTGATGGTATTAGAAGGTGGTACTTCAACAAGTGATTAGGTAATGAGGGTGGAGGTCTGAATACCTTTATAAAAGAAATCATAGAGAGCCTTGCCCCTTCTGCCATGCAAAGACCAAGTTCGAAGGTGCTATCAGTGAAGAAATGGGCCCCTGTCAGACATCAAATTTGCCAAAGCTTTGACCTTAGCTTCCTCCATCTCCAGAACTGTGAGATATAAATGTGTGTTGTTCATAAGCCACCCAGTTTATGGTATTTTGTTATAGCAACCCAGAACTGGGTAAGGCAAATTTGCCAATTATAGCAGATTTCCTGGCAGAATATTTTGTAAGTGGTTAAATAAAAGAACCATTATAATTTTCAATGTTAGAGGTTTAGAGATTGATATGTATATGAGATTATCAGTGAAACATACAATAAAATGTTGGATGTGTGTATTCTGATTAACAAGACCCATATCTTGGAAAAGTATTGATTTGTGAGTCATTAATGAACTGCTGATGTTTGGAACCATAGTATTACAATTAAAAGGAAGTGGCTGGGCACAGTGGCTCACACCTATAATTCTAGCACTCTGGGAGGTCAAGGCAGGTAGATTGCTTCAGCTCAGGATTTTGTGACCAGCCTGAGCAAGAGAGAGACCCCATTTCTACTACAGATAGAAACTTAGCTGGGAATTGTGGCAGGCACCTGTAATCCCAGTTACTTGAGAGACTGAGGCAAGAGAATGTTTTAAATCCAAGAGTTTAAAATTGTTGTGAGTTATAACACCATAATACTCTACGAAGGGCAACAGAATGAAACTCTGCTTAAAACAAACAAAAAAAGATTAAGGAAAGTGACAAAAGGCTAAGGGAGAAAATTTTGAGGAATTGTTTTAGGTTTGAAATGCAGGAAGGACATAAAGGTAAAAATTAGCTCTTTAAAAGTTATTGGTTACTTTTGCCCCAGAAGTTATTGCAGTGTGGGAACAGAACACAGATGGTACATCAAAAAACGAATGACTAGAAATGAATGGACACAGTGAGTACCAAACACCTTTTGATGCAATTGGATTGAGGTTAATTACACTTGGGCATAAATTCTGAGTCAACTGTGCATGCATTTATTGTGTACAGCACTGAATCCAAAGCACCATTATTTTATGTATCACTAGGAAAGAAAAAAAAATCTTGCCAACTAAACCATAATACAATAGTCTTGTAAATAAAATTTTATTAAACATTTCTATCCATAGAGAGGAAAATACAAGGAAGTGCCAAGCAATAACAACTTTATTATGATTCTTGCCTACCAACCAGAAACTGTAAGGCCTCCCCATTGATTATAGGAAGCACTGTAATGTCAGAAAGGTGGTGAGGTGAAAAACTGTGCATTTTAGAGTGAGTAAAATTATATAATACATATAGAAATACATGAGTGTGTAGGATGGACATTCTCATAAATGAAAGGGAGATTTAAAGTAAACATTAATAATCCACATATCCTTTAATTCCGCTCATACATGTAAAGTGCATTTATTGACTGATTGCCTTTATTGTTCTCGCTCTTCAACTTTGGTTAGCAAAGGAGAAGTAGAAAAAGAACTCACATCAGTGTGACTTTAAATAAATGAAGTGCATTTTGAAATAAGGAATGGCTTTGTAAGTACTTTTAAAGACAATAACATACTTCAAGGACTTTTGAAATTTCTATCCTCTTAGATGAGAGATCAATGAGAGCTTTGACATTAGCTTTTTTTGTAAAACTCGGATTACACCCGGTTTGGAAACCCATTGTGATGAATTGAGTTTCTTTAATAAGAACCATTTTAAGGCTACTCCTTTTGCTTTAAAAAAGAACAACCATTATTGCTATGAACTTACTGTCCAAGTATCATTCCTGAATTTACAAGCTGGGGTTATAAAAGAAGGTGCTACAAACATATTCAAATTTTAGTTCCTTGGTATGAATCACTAAAAATTAGGCAGTCAGATTGACTCTTGCTTATGAGTTAAATAATTACAGCTCTCAGGAAATGAAAAATGACTTTTTTAAAGTTTTCTGTCTCAACTCCAAATAATGAATTTTCCAAGGTATTGTATAACTCATGTAATTTGGCAATGAGTTCCTTTTTTATATCCGATGGTAAATTCAAGCTAAAATTAGTTAAAAATGCAAGTTATCATATCTAACACAGTGCATTTTTAACATATAATTATTGATTGCTTTTAATTTTTAATTTTTTAAAGTCTTAGTATCACTATGTCACCCAGGCTGGAGTGCGATGGCTATTCACAGGCACACACATTGCATACTTCAGCCTGTAACTCCTGGCCTGAAGTGAGCCTCTAACCTCAGACTTAATCATTGGTTTTAACTGAAATGACAGCACACACATGCTGAGAAAACTGTTCTTGTGATATTAACCACCAAATGTGACTAAACTCATCAAAACTGTAGAACATCTTAAACGTGGACAGAAAGAGGGGGCTTTGATCTTTGTATTATTTTTGTTTTATATTAATACAGACAATCAAGATTAGTGTACTTATACATTAAGTATAGTTGTGAAAAATGAGGGGAAGGAAAATGAAATAGCTTGAACAGCATTATAGAAGTGGAAAACCTGGGATCCACATTTTGACCTCTAAAGCTATGTTATAGCAAAATGAAATAACCATAATAATTATAACAAACAAAATGTCTTTAGGACTCCATTCAGTTTTGAAATTGGAGACTCAGGAGATTGATCAGAATATATAAAAATAAAAAACACAAATAAAATTAATCTAATCACAGAATGGTCATATATTTTAGGGGCACAAAAATTTACATACAGAAATAAGTAATAATATATTTGACTTTATTTGTCCAAGTAACTATGGTTAAAACTGAAGTTCATTTAAGTAGCAAATAACTGCTTATTTATTTTTTAAAAATTAAATCATAGCTGTGTACATTAATGCAATCATGGGGTACAATGTGCTGTTTTTATATACAATTTGAAATGTTTTCTTTTTTTTTTAAACATGTATTTTATTATTCTTCATTACATTATTCCTCCCCCACCCCCAAGTGGTAAGACAGAATTTATTTATAGAAAAGAATACAGAAAACACTAAAGCTCCTGGTAGAGGGAGAGAATTCTAGTGGGTAGAGAGAAGTTCTCTCTGTTTCTCTCCCGGTCTTTCCCCATCTCTTCCTTTAGGCCTTTAGTCTCAGGGTATATATAGGTGTATGGGTTCCTTGGCTAGGAAACGAATGAATACAGTCCCTTCCGCCAGGGGCAAGGTGAATGAATGTATCAATGAATGGATACAGTCCATTCTGGAATTGAGGCCTAGGAAATTCACAAGAAATTGACCTAGGCATAGGAAATGGGGGTTCCACATTTAGTCCTAAGTGTGAAGTGAAGGAGATACCAAGGCACAAGTGTCTCCTCAGCAGTTGTCCAGCCATTTTGGCAATTGGAGCCTCTGGTGCAGGTTGGAGGTCCCCCTCCTTGCCTGTCATCCAGCCCGCTGGCTCTTCAGCTGGCTGCCACACCACCGACACTGCCAAGGAGGAGGCGGCAGGACCACCAGCCCCGCTGAGGTGGCTAGGGGCCAATTGTCCTGCATCAATGCTCCCTCTCTGAGTAGAAACTCCAACTGCTGTTAGGGAAAAGGGGTGAAGACTTGATCTAACTGCTTCCTGCTGAATCGGGCGATGATAGAAGGGGACATTTAGGGTTTCTCCAGAGGGAGAGTGATACAGGGGTTCATGGAATGGAACCATCTTTATTGTGTGTGGCTTGATGACATTTCTGGAAAACATAAATCTGATTAGTGTAATTAGTAATAGGCAAAGGTAGAACAGCGTCAGGTCAGAAGCACTTATTCAATGATGCTAAAAGAAAACTATATTAGGGTTTTTCTTGCTGTTTCCTAAATAATAACTTCAAAGGTGGTCTGTGGTTGGCTGTCTTCATTTCCTGCCACTGTAGAAGATGGAGGGTTCCAGGACTTTACTTCTGAATGACATATGCAGAAATCGACTCCTATAACTTTAACAGTAGAAGAAGACAAGATAACAGGAAAGGGAACTTTCCAAGTTGGGGTCAGGGAAGGTGAATTAGAGGGAAGAGTTTTGATCATGACTAGATCTCCAGAAGGGGAAAGTTCCTGTTTTAGTTAGTATGTCCCTCCCCAAATGGGGAGCAGGACTTTCAGGGACTATTAGGGAGGCATGAGAAAACAGCAAGTCATCCCAATTGCAGCTTAGAGGCTGGGAGAAAAATTTGGTAACCAGCTGTCCTGACACCCCCTGTATAGTTATGGATTTGGGGGATAAAAGATCAGGATCAGAGAGAAGTACAGAAAATGTTACTCCAGTGTCCAAAAGATATTTTTTCTCCAGGTGCTCCACTGTAAGGCAAACCTGGGGCTCTTGAGGGGTGATGACACAAGCTGGAGCCATGAGAATTTGCCCCGGGCACTCTCAGTCCATTTTGGGCTCTGATGGGGTCACTGTCCCAGGAGGCCTTTGCCTCTGGGGACAGGCCACCCTCCAGGGGTCACCCTTGCATTCTGGACAGGGGCCAGGTGGCTTGCCTTGCCGGTGGTACTGCTGGGGGCAGTCTTCTCTGAAGTGGCTAGTCTGACCACAATGGAAGCACTTGTTTTTCTGCTCCTCTGGTTTCCCTCTGCCCCTGAAGGTTGCTCATTTGTCAGAGTGCCATTACTAGAGCTGTCATTCTTTTCTGTTCCTTTCTCTTTTTTTCCTCCTTTCTCTCCAGATCTCAGTTACAAAAAACCATAGTGGCTGTTTTAAGAAGATTCTCCAGGTTATGGACTGGGACTATAGCCAATTTCTGGAGTTTTCTTTGAATGTCTGGGGCCACTTGAGGGATAAATTTGTGTTTTACAATAATCTGACCCTCTATGGAGTCAGGCGTCATTTAGGTGTGTTTTCTCATTGCCTCCCTAAGCCTGCCTCTCTCTCTCTCTCTCGTTATTATTAAATCATAGCTGCGTACATTAGTGCAATCAAGGGGTACAATGTGCAGGTTTCATATACAATTTGAAATGTTTTCATCAAACTGGTTAACATAGCCTCACGGCATATTCTTGGTTATTGTGTTAAGACAATTATATTCTACACCTAGTAAATTTCACATGTACCCTTGTGAGATGCACTCTAGGCATGGTCCCACCAATTAGTCTCCCTCCTCCCATCCACCCCCACCCCAACCCACCACAGTCTTACAAATAAACCAATTTATATCTTTCTTATGAAAGCTATAACCCAATTACAGACTGTTTAAATAAAAATCCTTGCTAAATATCCTCACGTGCTGTTTTCATTTCCCAAATGATATCTTCTATGCATTTCTCACTCCTTTCTCTTTATGTTATGTTATCTTAAAAAACTTCAACAGAACAAGCAAAACAAAAATCCCTCTTGATTACATTATTCCCTCTGGTTGCTCCTGTTAAGTTTGTTCTTTTTATTATAAAATTTCTCTAAATAGTTGTCTTTATCCTTATTTACAATTATTTATCTAACATTTTCCTGTTTGCAACAGTTTTTTTAAGATAAAATTTATGTAATGAACAATTTACTCATCTGAAATTGTACCATTCAATGTTTTAGTACATATACAGAAATACACAACCAATGTCATTATTGATTTCAGAAAATTTCTATCATCTAGCAAACATTGAAACCTTTAGTTTGCCAAGTGAATTCTGTTTAGTTTGTCCAAGGACAGAACCCTGATCTCAACTGACAAATTCCAGACATGGAAAAGGTAGCTAGTGCTAAAATAGCAAAAAATGACCAACAAAAAGAACAGGTAAAAATGGTAATTGGGCGCCCTCTTCTGGATTATCTGTACAAGGATCTTGCCATAGAGATTAATGAACTTCCCAATAGGGCTTCATGGGCGGGCAGACACGGGTATGAGAGACAACCCACTAGGGTCCTCACGGTGATGACCCCTATGACTAATACAAGTGCTATATCTTCCACCCTTCTGATAAATCTGGGGATGAATTGGAACCTCTAAAGAAGACTAAGAGTGGGGGGAGTTCCTCTGTTCCCAAGGGGACACGAGGCTGTATGCAAGGTTAGAATTCAGTGGGAAGGTTGGAAAGGATTGTGCTTCCTGGACATTTTGGATACCAGTGTAGAGGTGGCTGTGGTTCTTGCAAATCCAAGCACAAAGATCAGAGAAAAAACAGATAATACTCTTTGGTTTGGGGGTTGAGAGTAGGGCAATCAGGTAAATCTAACTATGGTATACCAACCTCCATTGTTGTGACCCCTGCTGCTGAACGTGTGGCTGTCCTGGTTGTCTGCACCTCTCCCTAGTGCTCCCCAGCCCTGGCAGAGACAGCTGCAAATTGGGCCTTCTAGTGAGGCGTCTAAGCAGTCATTAACCCTTCTAATACCCAGGCGTGCTGCTGCTATTGTCTCTCACAAATGACGCTGGCATCCTAGGGAAGAGAAAAAGATTCCCCCATTGCTGAGGTTAAGGAAGTCAAAGTTCCATGTAATACTCCTGTCTGTTTTTAATCCATCACTCCTGTGATCTGTGCAGAAGGACTCAGTCCCCTGGAGACTCACCTACATGCAGGAAGGAAATTTCACATCTCAATATTGTGTTGATTAATTTTAGGTGTCTACTTGACTGGATAAAGAAACATCCATTTTCTTTTTTATAAGCTGACAAAAAGAATACTCTTTTATTAGTGAGTTCTACAATATTATAATACATAGAAAAAAATACAAATGAACACATATCCATCTGGGCAAAAATAAGCTACAAAGAAGATGAAGACACAGCATCCAGCCCTGCCCAGGACCCCACACTGGAGTTGGCCAAGCACACGTCTTTAAAACTGTTTTTCGTATCCAATGTACTCAGCCCTGCTATGAAGCTAATCTATAGCTTTCATATGAAGGCTAAAACCCAGTTATAGCACAAGAAATGGGGAAAGGGGCAAGGGAGGGGAGGGG
>CAUYON010135621.1:0-16000 GCA_963573935.1 Arctocebus calabarensis
TAGTCCCAGCTACTCGGGAGGCTGAGGCAAGAGAATCTCTTAAGCCCAAGAGCTGGAGGTTGCTGTGAGCAGTGTGACGCCACGGCACTCTACCCAGGGCGATAAAGTGAGACTCTGTCTCTACAAAAAAAAAAAAAAAAAAATGACTACTTGGGAGGCTGAAGCAGGAGAATCGCTTGAGCCCAGGAGTAGGAGGTTGCTGTGAGCTGTGATGCCACAGCACTCTATCCAGGGTGACAGCTTGAGGCTCTTTCTCAAAAAAAAAACGATAAGCTTGTCTTGTCAAATCAGAAAATCTGGGCGGTGCCTGTGGCTCAAAAGAGTAGGGTGCGGCCCCTCATATGCCAGAGGTGACCAGTTCAAACCCAGCCCCGGCCAAAACCCACACACACACACAAAAAAAAAAAATCAGAAAATCTGTCAGCATTGGGCCTGCACTCTGGCATGGCCATCTTGGGGTTGGAGTACGGTGGCTCCCCATGGCCAGGGTGAGAGCCCAGCAGTGTACTCAATCCTCATACTCCTGATCACCTCACTCTGGGTCTGTCTTGTCTATTTAGCTGTTGCCCCTTAACTCTGCTCAAATCTCAACTCTGTCCCTAATAAGCTAAGAGGTCAGCTCCCACTTTCCTCTGTCCAAGTGGCATGTGAATAGAAGAATCAGAGGAGAGCAAATTCTAGAGGCCAACTACCTGGGTCCAAACCCCTGCTGTGCCATTCATAAGCTGTGTGACCTTAGGTAAGTCACTTGACCTCTCTGTGCTTCATTTCCCTCATCTGTAAAATGGGGGTGGTAATAAGAACAGCTTCCCCATGGGGTTGTTTTGGGGATTCAACACATTTATGTCTCTAAGGAACAAAGGTCTGGGTGCTTTCTCAGGTCCTCTCCCCTCTGCCCTCAAGCCCCAGTGTCACCCAGGCCCAGGCAGGGTCTCACCCCGAAGCTCCAGCTCCACCAGGCCACTCTCATCCTCTAGCCCATCAATGACCTCACAACGGTAACGCCCATAGTCTTCTAGCTGCAGGTCTCGGATCTCCAGAGAGACATCACGCTCCTTGTCCTGCCGCAGGTGCACCCGGCCTTGGTAGTCCCCAAAGGAGCGGTGCTTCAACCCAATGGCCACCAGCACATCCTGCTCTGGGGCTCCGTTCTCTGACAGTTTCCACCATTTGATGCGCACAGGCCGTGGGGAGACCAGGGCTGGCTCATAGTGGTAGTGGCAGGGCAGGGTCACACTGGCCCCTCGGTGGGTGAAGAGGGTCTCCTCAGGCGTCTCTACCACCAGCTTCACCCCATTGAAGAGACCTGGGGGGAGAAGCAGAGTGCAGATGGGGGTTTATTGTAGCATGGCTGTACCATTTGAGAGACCACCGCACACTTTCATTTCCAGCTCCCTCCATATTCAGTTGTTACAGATTGCAAAAATGAACACCATGCGTCACACACTTTGTATCTTCTTCCATCAGGAGGTGACACTTATTCTTCCACTCTTTCTCTTAGGACCTGCCAGCCACCATGATCACATGCCTAGGCTCCAGTGCTGGAGGATGAGAGACCACAGAGACAAGCCGAGGCCATACTAGAGCAACCAGCACTCCCCACCCCCAACCTGCCAACCAACTATAGGTGCATCTGTAAAATCAGGAGAAATAGAGCCCACTCCAAAACGCTGACCCATGAGATCATGAGTTAAATAAACAGCTGTTAACTTTAGCCACTAAGTTTTGGGGTGATTTGTTATGCATCAAAAACTAACTGATGTGGCAGACAACAGGAGCTCTTCCACATGAGGTGGGTGTCAAGGACAAGTGGCCCTGGCTCAGGTTCCTCAGTCTCTTTCCCTACCACACTGGCCACAAGGGGACACTACCTATTGTCCAACTGGCCACCATGACTCTTCTCAAATACCTAGCAGCCTGGTGAGCTAAGGCCAGAACTTCTAGAGGAGACTGGAGTGATGCGACTACAAGCCAAAGAATGCCGGCAGCCACCAGAAACCAGAAAAGGCAAGAACAAAATCCTTCCTAGAGCATCCCAGGGAGCACAGTCCTACCAACACCTTGATTTCTACCTGGACATTTTGAAATTTTGGACATTTGATGTCCAGATCCAAAACTGAGAAATAGCAACTTTTTGGTGGCTTATTACAGCAGCCCTGGGAAACTAAAGAAAAGAAGGGAAACTCCTCTGCAAGCACAATAACTACTCAAAGGAAGAGGACAAAGTCAGAGGGAGAAACTGAGCCATTCCTGCTCAGCCCAAGTCTCATCCCCGGGCCAAACTGTGAGTCTTTCTTTTAAATATCTTCTATAAACAAACCTCAGCTTGCCTACTTAGTAACTGTGTGGTAAGGACAACTGGCTAAACTCTCCAAGCCTCAGTTCCTCATTTGTGAGATGGGATCATAACAGAACCTGCCTTCAAGGCTGCAGCCAGTATCAAGTCAACCTGATCTGCACCAATACTGCCCTGGTTGTTAAGCATTTTTATTCTCATCCTTGCCTACATCAAAGTTTCTGTAAAGACTATATAAGATAACATATGTAAGTTATCTATCGAGAAGTGTGTCTAGCCTGTACCAGGTGCACAATAACTGCTAATG
Organism: Arctocebus calabarensis; assembly: GCA_963573935.1. Classification (NCBI taxonomy): domain Eukaryota; kingdom Metazoa; phylum Chordata; class Mammalia; order Primates; family Lorisidae; genus Arctocebus; species Arctocebus calabarensis. The sequence goes on from CAUYON010135621.1 coordinate 2,604, forward strand.
AAAATTCTCTCTCCAGGTCCACAGTTAGGAAAAGGCAGAATTATAAGATTCAAATTCATGTCTCTTTGATCTAAATCCCCTTTCCACCAAGGAGACCAGGGGAGATCACATTTAAGCTGCATCTTAAAAAACTGGCAGGACTTTGGGGGAAAATGTAAAAAGCCTAAATATGCCTAGCCCCATATCCCAGTGACTGGCAAACACAGGGTAATGAAACCATCTCTTCCTCTCATCTCAGAAGCAAGGCTGGGCCACTATGAGGACCTGAATAGGAAAGGAGGCTGCTACATCATGCCCTGTCCCTTGTCTGGAACCTGCACATCACAGCAGGAGCTGGGGAGGTCTTAACACCCAGCGGAGTACAGAGCCAAGCCCAGAGGACACCCACCTTCTCTGTGGCCATTGACTGGGTTCCGGCCATTGGAGTAGTAGAAGCCATTGTAGAAGGGCAGTCCGGAGATGCCAGGCAACAGGAACAACAGGACCAGGGGCAGCAGGCCCATTTCAACATGCATGGCCACAGTGCCAGGGTGTCATGGGCAAGCCAGGGGTCACAGAGAAAACTGGGAAGAGGAAAAAAATAAGGCCATTAGGGAAGCCCTGCTGTGGGAGCCCAGACCCCTCTGTTCCAGGCCCTACAGTGCATGGAGCATCTTCCCCATGCCAGGCACTGTCCCCAGAGCAACAAAAACAGGAGACAAGGTTCCTATCCTCAGGGGGCTGTAGCCCACAGCCAAGATGGGCAATAATCTCCCAGACAAGTCCTAAGAGGAATTAGTGGGCAGCAATAAGACTATGGAGAAAATTAAGCAGGACAATATGATAGTATCAACATTTTTCAAGCTGTGGGTTTAAATTTGAAAGGTCATGAGCAGAGTGGCACCTGTGGCTCAGTGGGTAGGGTGCCAGCCCTATATACCAAGGGTGGTGGGTTCGGGCCCAGCCCCAGCCAAACTGCAACAACAACAACAACAATAAAAAAACCAGCCGGGCATTGTCGCAGGAGCCTGTAATCCCAGCTGCTAGGGAAGCTGAGTCAAAAGAATCGCCTAAGCCCGGGAATTAAAGGTTGCTTTGAGCTATGTGACGCCACGGCACTCTACCGAGGGCAATAAAATGAGACTCTGTCTCTAAAAAAAAAAAAAGAAAAGAAAAGAAAGGTCATAAGCAGCATTTTTTAATTAAACCAAACAGACTGGACTAGAATAAAAAATGTCAGGGTGCCCTGCATGTTTAGTGATGATGAGTCCGGCACTGTGAAATTTTTGTTTCAGTCCCAAAATGTTTGTGGGGTGAAAGGTAGGGGATCACAATGTGAAATTTACTTCTTATTCTGGGTCAAGGTCAAAAAGAATTTTAACACCATGCAACAGCACTTCTTGTGGAGGTAGTGGTGGCTATTCCAGTTTGGGTACCCAAAATAGCCAGCTGACCTATGAACTATAGTTTGTTTTTAATTTTTAATATTATATTAAAATATTATGTCTTGGCTTGGCACCTGTGGCTTAACGGGCTAAGGCACCAACCACATACACCTGAGCTGGCGGGTTCAAATCCAGCCCTGCCTGCCAAACAACAATGACGGCTGCAACCAAAAAATGGCCGGGCGTTGTAGCGGGCGCCTGTAGTACCAGCTACTTGGGAGGTGGAGGCAGGAGACTCGCCTGAGCCCAGGAATTGGAGGTTGCTGTGAGCTGTGATGCCACAGCACTCTATCCAGGGTGATAACTTGAGGCTCTGTCTCAAAAAAATAAAATAAAATATTATGTCTTGAATACTCGGTTTTTTGGCAAACCCCCTTCTTCCCCTACTTTCACATCCAAAGCTAGTACCTCATTCATCTCATCCTGGTCCCTTCTAACCTGCCATTTACTGAGTGTTCTCAATAATCAAAAGACTGGGTCACTCTTTGCAGGAGCTCGGTCGAGGGCAGAGGCAGTGTCATGGGCAGTCATAATACTGTGTGGTAAGTATAAAGCTGGGGTACAGAAAAATAGTGTAGACAAGAGACTGAAGATGCAGGTGTTTGTCGGGTGGAAGAGGACTGACAGGTGTCCTCAGCACTGGGCACAGCCACTGCAAAGGTACAGAGGCCAGCAAGAGCACATGAGGCTGGGCACATGCTGGTTTGTCCCCCACAAACCCCCTATTTGTGCCCTTCTCTGTTGCACATTCCTCCCTCTGAGTCACCTGTCCTGAGCCCCCTGGTTCTCTGTGGCTTCAGCCAATGGGAGGCACCCACAGAAGATGGGCAGAGGGAAGCCACAGAAATCAGGGTGTCTCCTCCCAGCCCCTTCCCCCTCCAGTGCTTCCGTCATAGCATCTGCAATTGCTTGTCTCTGCATCCCCAACCTCCTTGTGCAGTCCTTCGCCCTACTCTCTAGAAGTCATCCCTTCACTAAAGTGTCTTTATTGGAACCAGCTGGGCTGCATTCTCCTTACTGCTAGGTGGAAGAAGAGGCAAGTGGCTCACCAGGGCTAGTGTCCAGATGCCTTGAGTGTCAGGCCCAGAAGCCGGTCCCTTGTCCCAAAGGTCCTAGGGTGCCAGTGATGGCTTCAAACAGAGAAGTCACAATATTAGGCTCACATCTTAAAAACTTCCCTCTAGGGGATGAGTGGAAGGTATAGACCTGAGGGTAACAAGACCAGAGGCACGGCAGGCAAATATAACTATGATTATCATATAACAGCATGGAAGAATGCTTAGGGTGTAATTTAAAACAGACAAAGGAGAACACACAACTGCCACTCTGCTAAGATTGCAAGTGTGTGGTCTTATGAAAGCCTGTGTACAGGATCCAGAAGGGGAGGGAAGACCATAAAGAAAGAGGGAGGAAAGGAAGAAAGGAAGGAAGGAGAAAGAAAAGCAAAACACTGCCTGTAAAACAGTAGTGGGGCTATGGAGAAAAACGTTCCTGTTTCCAGAATAGTTAGGAGCTCTTGCAGGAGGAGAGGGAACAGACATGGAAGAAGCTGAGAGGTAGAATCCGCCATTCTCTTCAACATCATTGCAGAAATCCTGAGGTCCTGAGGTCCTGACTTGCCGTCTGTGCTGTGCCCTGCAGGCAGAACACAACACCCTCTGAAGCTTCACTTCTTGTCCAAGAGGAATTCCCCTTCTGACACCCATAAGTCCTCTTGGTGATGCGGAATATGGCAGCATAAGCAGAACTAGGAAACCTGGTATAGAGTCTGGGAACTGGAAGTTCCAAGTTCAAATCTTGTCTGTGATTCTGGGCAAGTTTCCTCAGTTGTGAAATGGAGCTCATAAAACTCATGCTGGCATATTTCTCACTAACATATTCTAGTTTTCCCCTATGACAATACAGTCCTATAAGTGCATGATGAAAGCTGTATTGCCAACGCTCCCCTTCCAGCTAGGAAAGCCATGTGACTCCATTCTGGCCAATAGCAGCAAACAGAAATAATATGTGCCATGCCCAGGTCTTGCAGTTAAAACAAGTAAGGATGTCTTCCCTGGTATTCTTTCCTCAAACCTGCTGGCAACCACAGTAGCCAGCCTAGAATCAGAGATAGAAACCACGGATTGATAGCAAAGCTTCCCTTTAGCCCAGGGCCTCTTCCACCTGCAAGACACAGCACAGATGGCAAGTCAGGACCTCAGGATTTCTGCAAGGATGTCCCATGAGAAAAAACATTGTCCTGGCCAGGTGTGGTGGCTCACGCCTGCAATCCTAGCACTCTGGGAGGCCAAGGCTGGTAGATCACCTAAGCTCAGGAGTTTGAGACCAGCCTGAGCAAAAGTGATATCCATCTCTACTAAAATAGAAAAATTAGCCCAGTGTTGTGGTGGATGCCTGTAGTCCCAGCAACTCAGGAAGCTGAGGCAAGAAGATCTCTTGAACCAAGAGTTTGAGGTTGCTGTGAGGTATGATTCCATGACACTCTACCCAAAGTGCGAGAGACTCTGTGAGAGAGAGAGAGAGAAGAAAGGAGAGAAAGAAAGAAAAAGAAAGATTGCCCTACAATATTTAAGCCATCATACTTTGAGCCTTTTTTGAAAATAATTTAGCCTCACTCGGGCACTCTCTTCACAGAGTTGCTATGACTTCAGTGAGCACTTACTATCTCATTCAATCCTTACCACAAGCCCAGGGTCTGGGACCTATTAATATCTGCATTTTGCAAGTAGGAAAACCAAAGCACAGAGAATTGAGTAATATGCCTAAAATCATCCAGCCAGGAAGTGGTGGAGCTAGGATTTGAACCCATTCCCACTCCAAAACCTAGAACCACAGTGCCAAATCCAGGCAGGTGCCTGTGTAGAGCACGCAGCTCAGTGCCCCTCGAAGAGCAAATCCATGTAGGAGCCAGCTTCCCTTCCCTTCCTTCCGCCTGCCCGTTTGGAACCAGGAGGAAAGTAGAACATGGACTGAACGTTGATGTTGAGCTGGATATCCCAGGGTCTACCTCGTGGACGCCACCGGTCTGCACTCCCACAAGAGTCACATCCTCACCAGCCCCAGTGAGCCCAAATCCCCTCTGCAGCTGCGTCTCCCCGGCCAGGTCTCACCAGTGCGGTTCCCACGAGGAATTTGCAGTCAGAGCCCCCGGTCTAGACAGGGCTGTCCAAGCACCTCTTAAGCCCATCCCTGGGAAAAGTGAAAGGGGAGGTGCTTCCTACCAGCATTCCCAGCCCTCTGGCCCTGGCAGAGTCGTGGAAGACCGGCAAGGGAGCCTCCCAACCGCAGCCTCCTGCAGCTAGCTCCCCAGGGTCAGCACTGGCCATGTGGTCTAGAAAGGGTCACGGGCTGCCTGTGGCCACTCAGTTGGGTACAATTGCCCCGCGCTGTTTCCTCCCTAGGGGCTCAAGAACCGAAAATTCCTCCCTAACCCATCTCCCACCCAGGGCTCTATCCGCCCTCCCTACTGCTGTGTCCCCTAAAGCAGAGACCCCAATGAACCGAGGCTTGGACCTGACCGGCATCCACTGTGTTTGACCCGGCGGCCAGAGCAGCCCGACAGCCCGGCTGAACAAGTCCGCCCGCCCGCCCGGCTGCCCCGCAGGGGGTCCCCAGCCCCTCCCAGGGTTTCCGCGTCCGGAGCATCCAACAGATGTCCTGGGGCAGAGCCTGGCACGCCAGCGCAGTGCTGGAGGCAGCAAGACCAGGACGAGACCAGACGGAAAGAAACCCGGCGGCATTCGGCGGGAAGCCAACTGGAACCCCAGCGGTGGTGGTCTCGGGGCCACAGGGTTCTCCCGGGCTTTTGCCCTCAAGGAACCACAGTCCCGAGTAATTGTGCCAGCGATCACGACCAAACTCTGCCTAGCCCTCAGTGCTCACTCTTCCAGCCCCCTTCTCCCGACCCTGCCCGGGAGAAGTGGGGACCGGCCGGAGACCCACAGCAGAGCCCAGAGACCCCAGAGCCACGTACCGTCCCCAGGCAGCTCCACGACGGCTGGAGCGCTGAGGGCTGGTCTTGGTCCGGGGCGGCGGGCGAACTTGGGGGCTCTTGAATGGCCTGGAAGGAAGCGGCAGCGAAGAAACCCCGGTGCTCCCGCCGGACCAGCCCCTTAAAGGAACACACTCCCCTTTCCCTCCCAGGGGCTGGGCAGAAGGCAGGAGTTGCTGCAGGCTTGGGACGGCCTCCAAACAGCCGGGGTTACTGGCGGGGCTATGATGGAAGTATCCAGGAGTTAAGGTAATCACATCTCAGGGCAGATGAATGGGGAGTAGGGTCTGGAAGAGGAGCCCCGGTGGGGAGGGTCCCTTAGAAAAACTATTTATCAAAAAAAAGGTGGCAGGGCAAGCCCCTCTTCAGTACTCTGCAAGTGGGCTATGGCTCCACCACCTTTGAAAGAGGGGAGTTCTGTATGCCCTTCTCTTCCCCATAGAAAGCAAAGGGTGCTGACATCCTCTTGCCCCTGAGCTTGGCATCATGAAATTGCCAGCCAGATTCTTAACTCAGTGTCAGGCAGATAGCAGATAAGCTGCATCTGGTAGGTGGAGTTTAACTGAGTGGCCCAGAGTCTGGAGGGAAGGCACAGGATGGGAGGCTCCCAGAAGCCTGTAAGGGCAATCAGGCTTCTGACTGGTCCCCCCCACAGGGGTGAGACCCTCCCTTAGGAATCCTGACATTCATCAACACAGCCATCCCGGCAGCCAGCTCTCAGAATGCCTGTTTGCACAGGGTGTTTTCTTTCCCACCCCTGACCCCCCACCCCACCCCAGTCCAGATCAAAGGGGGGCCCTGGCCTGGATGGCCCTGTTTTCTCAGGAGAGAAAACTATGATCTTTCAGCTTTGGCTGGGGGAAGGGTCAGGGAGTCACATTGCTCAGAGTCTCTTCCTAAACATGCTTCAAGATTGCCCAGGGGAGAGTGCCTGTAACTATTACACACAGCTGGGAGCAAATGAGAGCAGGAATAACTGTGATGAAGGGGTAAACTGTGCCCAAACTGCTTGATGGGCAAAGAGGAGCCAAGAGAGGTTCCTCTGCAGGAAAGAGACATTTCTGAGCACCAAGTACAGAATGGACTGGAGGCGAAGTCAACAGGACACAAGTACCAATTAGAAAACTCTTGCAAGCTCATCAGACAATGATGGCCAATGTTTCAGCGGCCTCTGATGAGCTAGGCTTTGCACCAATGCCTCTGTGCATTCTCTCCATTAGTCCCCACAAGGCCATAGCCTCTTCTTATTATTTCCATTTTACAGATGAACAAAGGCCCAGAGGGGTTGAGTAAATTGCCCATCACTAAGAGCAAAGAACCCAGGTTGTCGGACTTGAGGCTTTGAGCTCCTATTCACTCCACCATATTTAAATAAGGAAGAGGAGAGGAAGGGTCAACAGATCCCAGTGTAGGGTGTTGGGTAGAGAGCAGGAAGGTCATTTGAGCAGGTGGAATCTCAATGCTGGTTCTCTGAACTGAAGTCAGGAAGAAAAGTGTAAATTCATGGAGGTGATGGTAAAAAGCTGTGGATGTGGAGACAGCCCAGGGACAGGATCCCAGCAGGAGAGGGAAAGGAGTGAGGGGACTCCACTCCAGGGTCCCAGAAGGGGAACCTTCAGAAGACAGTGGCCAACCACCCAAGGCTATAAGATAAGAAAGGACTGAGAGGTGGTTTAGGCAAGTCCAGGGTTACCTCAGGTCTCCTCCTGGGCCAGGAGGGGAGCTAGGGACCACTGTCCCTCAGCCTCCATAGCCAGTCAGCCACAGGAAATACTCAAGGTGTGAACCTGGGCAAGTTGGCAGATGGGAATGAAGTTCATGGTTTTTCCTACTGTGAGTAGAATTCCTGGGTCAGACTACAGTCACTGGGGAGCGGAAACATCCCAGAGCAGAGATGCCAGGAAAGATGTTTCTCTCTCTGTCTACTAGTCTCTGGGAGAAACCAGAACAGGCGCTGGGGTAGGAAAAGTATCAGGGGGGAGTCGGAGGCCTGCAGGCACCCAGAAAGACTTCCCTCCACTCCAGTCTGCAGCACCACAGGGGACAGCTCAGAAACCGGAAGGAAAGGGCCAAAGGACCCCTTGGAGTGCAAGTCCCACATCCCCAGTTCCTACAAAGGCCACAGCTTGGGCCTTTTATTCTGTCCCTGAACCCCTGGCAATGGTAGCTCTCAGGAAAGAGCCACTTCCAGACTAGTTTCCCTGATGTGGATCCAGCAAAGCCACGCCCTCCCCCTTGCAACCACGTAGTCTGACCTCCTGCTGCCCAGAAAAATCAATCTTAAACACTAGGGTGGATTCCCACACCCCTTTCCCAAGGAGGCAGTTCCTCCAGTCTGCCAGCCCTCTTCCCAGAGGGCCTAGGCACTGGCCTGCACTGCCTCCCCACCACTTCTTGATGGAGCAGACCGAGATGGAACCTCCAGCCCAGGAGTGCACTTGCCAGTGGCCTCCCAGGAACCAGTATGCCAGGAGGCCTCACACCCACATGGCAGAGCCCTGGCCTCTCCCCCATCCATACTGCATCCCACCCCAAGACGTCCCACAGCTCTGAAAAGCAGCCCAGGTTTCCCCAGGTTTCTAATAGTTTCTCCAGCACTGCACTCCAGTTGCAGGGAAAATGGAAATTACTGAAGAGAAAAACCAGCAGTCCCAGCCTGGCCTGTCTTGCTGGCAGGACGGGGGCAAAGGCATTCTTGGAGACAGCCTGTGCCAGGAACCCACTGGGCCCCTCACCAGGCAGCAGCTAGAGCCCCAGGGCTAGACAGTTAGAGAAGTGGAGGATGGAGGGCAGGAGGTGAAGTCAGGCTCCAAGGGTCACCTCCAGTCCCCTCAACCCTCAGCAGTAGTCTCCCCCCTCCTGCTGTCTCACTGTAGGGAGGATGACACAAAGAATACTGGGGCTCTGGGAGGGCTGAGGGGGAGGGGGAGGTCACAGCACCTGCTAAATCCCACTTGCACACAGCAATGATGAGCCACAGCCAGGGTTCCCGTGAAGAATATAAATATATTTTAGAAGCTGCCTGTGCACTTCCGGGGTGAAGAGCCAGCAGAGAGGACCCCACGCCAACTAGCCTGCCCTCCTCCTCCCAGACCTGCCTCCCACATCTCTCCACAGACCCACCCTGTCGTGCTAGGCTCTAGGACAAGGGTCAAGAGAGGTCTCCAGGGAGATAAGGACAGTGTCTCAGGGACCAGGTGGCAGTGGCAGGAGTGGCAGCAGCATGCTATTATCTCCAGCCTGGCGTCTTGGGGCCTTCCTCACAGGAGTGGGAATGTGTGTGGGAGAGGGGCTGGGGAGGACACAGAGGCACTTCCAGAGTCAACCCAGAGCCTGGAATCAGGGGTCTGGAGGGTGCAGGGACCCCACATGCCCTGTTCCATCCTTTCCTGTCCAACCCAGACCTACTCAATTTCTACAGTGCCAAAGAAAATGGGCCACATGAGGGCTGGTGCCAGGGGGACATGGGAGGTGGAGGCTGAGGATGAGGGAAGGAGGGGTGACTGTCCTATGGCATTGCCTCTGCAACCCCTCCTTGTCCTCAGCCCCAGCACCACCACAATCAGGGAGGGCCAAAGGGGCAGCAGGCTCACAGAAGGCAGGAAACCCAAGGAGGGCAGGTGGCCTCAGCAGCCCTTCTGGCCACTTGGGCCAGGCCTGCCACTAACAGCCCAGCAGCTCCAAGCGCAGGGTGATGCGATTATGCCAGGCCACGGGCAGGATGCGCACAAAGCGAGCCAGGATGGGCGTCTCAAACACGTTCTTCTTGTGAGAGTTGTTGTCTGAGTTGCCAGGGAAGATCTAGAAGCAGAGACAGCGTCAGGGGAGCCCCAGAGCCAGCCTCCCACCCCTCAAAGTGCCAGGCCAAACTCCTCCGGAAGCAGGGAGGGACGGGAAAGGGATGGCAGCAGTCCAGATGCCCACCTTGCTCTTGTCAGTCCTGGGATCCTTGTATTCAGTCCATGCCATGCCATCATTACTGTAGGCCACCTTGTAGGATGCCACATACTGGATGCTGCCAAAATCACGGGCCCCCTGGGTGATAATGCCCGTCACTTCCCTCTGGGAGCCCAGGTCGACCTACAGAAGAAAATCACCATGTATTTTTTGCTTTAACCCTCTCCAGGAAGGTGGAAAGACACAGGCACACTGGGACATGAATTCTAGTTGTAGGAAAAGTTACTTTACATGACTAAGCCTGTTCTTCAGCCATAAAATAAGCATAAACAATGCCACCTACTTTGCCATATATGCCACGAGGCCCCTCACTGCAGCAGAGCTCGTATTTCAGGATCTAGACCCTGGCCAGCCCTGCCTCAGGCCTGCACTGGGGTATCCTGGGAAGAAGGACAAGGGAAGCTGTAACCTACAGGGGTATGCACTGCTCCAGAGGCCCCAGGGGCTACCCACAGACCAGGGTGGCCCAGAAGGAAGCTAGATACAGGCAGCTCCCCAGGGAACCCAACTCCATGCGCATTCAAAGGGCCCAGAGACAGGCCTCTTGCTCCCAGCTCCTGACCACTGGGAACCCACTAGCTGCCCCTGAACAGGCAGTTCTGGGGTCTGGGTTGCAGACTCAATTCAGTACCAACCAGCAAGCAAGCTCCAGGCAAATCCTCATCCTTCCAGAACTCAGTTTTCTTATCTATAAAACAAGCTCAGTTTTCCATGAGTCTTGTGTTTCCCAGTATCAGTGAAGTACAAGGGCTGCCCCACAGGGGTTCTCAGACATGAAGTCAGAGAACAGACACTTTGTGCTCAAGAGGAGAGGTCTCTGGCTCAGTGCCCATAGCACAATGGTTATGGCACCAGCCACATACACTGAGGCTGGCAGGTTCAAACCTAGCCCAGGCCAGCTAAACAATGACAACTGCAACAAAAAATAGCTGGGAGTTGTGGTGGTCACCTGTAGTCCCAACTAATTGGGAGGCTGAGGCAAGAGAATTGCTTAAGCCCAAGAGTATGAGGTTGCTGGGAGCTGTGACACCACAGAACTCTACTGAGGGTGACCAGTGAGACTCTGTCTCAAAAAAAAAAAAAGGCAGGGAGGGAGAGGTCCCAAGATGCATGGGTCAGGTCTCCCTCCTCCGTCCTGCCATGTTGTCCAAGGACTGTGCTTTGTCAACCCTATGCCAACTAAAGGGGGTGACTCTGCCCTTACCCATGCACATCCTGGGGGGCCTTGTTGGAAGCAGGATCAGGAGGAAAGTGGGTCAGATGGGAAGAAAAAAAAAGAAAAGCCAAAGAAAAATAAGCCTTTTTAGAAACTCTTTTGGGGAGCAGAAGCCTGGGGTGGTGGGAGAAGTCAAAGATATGGCAGCCCACCCAACCCCACCAACCCCAGCCCTGCACACGAAGAGGGGCCTGACCCACCTGCAACCACTCAGACGCATTGTTGCTCGCAGCAGTCCAAGCATTGAACTTGCCCTGATAATCCAGCCTTGCGTAGAAGGGGTACCAGCTGAAGGCTTGCACGCCCCAGGTCTTGTAGGTGCTGGAGGCCTTGACCTGTTTGTCAAGGATGATGTTGTCCTTCAGGCCCAGGGGTTCGGAGCATCCTGCCAGCAAAGGGGGCTGTCACCCAGATCTAGGATCCACAGCTCCCAGCGATTAAAAGGGAAGAACTCTGTGGATCCTGATTAGCCCCTGGCATCCTCTTGGACACAGAAAGAAGCTCCATCGGCCTTGCGGTCAACTGTTCTGCTCCCTCTCTGCCTGCCCTGCTAGCTCCTCCCTCAGCCAACTGGGCTCCACCCCTCTCCCTCACCCTAGACCTCACACTCACCAACCAATCCTCTCTCTGAACCAGGGAAGCCCCTGCTCCACCTCCTCCCACCCTCTTTCAAGTCCTGACCTGCAAGGCACCTCCTCCAAGAAGCCTGCCCCGACCACTTCACTTGGTCAGGACTCCTTTGTCTGGACTTCCTGCACGCCCTCCATCAGTCCTAAGGACAGCTCCTATCTACAGCTGTTCAGTGCTCACATCGGTCACATAATCTACCATGGTAAATACCTGAACGAAATAGGAATTAGTAACCCCATGGCACACATAACTGAGGCTGAGGGACATTAAGCATTACGCTCAAGTCTCTGTCTCTCTCGCTCACACACACACACTAACCATGGGGCCACACTGTGACATCATCAGCATTGCCTCTGCCACCCACGCACCCCACCCAGTCCATGACGGCTGCCTGGTGGTGACCCCACTGTGGCCAAGATGCTATTCATGCCCTCTAGCAGCTTGAAGTCAGAGAACTGGGAGAAGTCCTGGAACTCAGGAACATTCCTTTATCAATCTTTCAACAGCCCTCCCCCTCAAGTGTCTCCCAGGGGGCTTTTGTATACTCAGCAAATGTTTCTGAGGTGCTGTCACACAGGCCTATGAGGGTTGGCCTTTGTCTCACTCAGGCCTGCCCCAAACAGGAATGTGCCGAGCCTGTTTTGCACTAGTCTCTGCACCTGCATGTGGCCAGAACTGCTGGGGATGGGCAGGAGATAGCACTCCCAAGATAAGGGTGGGTGTGCCTTCCACCTGGCAGAACCCCTAGTCCACAAGTGTCTGTCTCTGGGGGGAGTAGAGGATAGGAGGCAGTGGGCCTGGACAGCCACACTGCCATGCACGGCAGGTTACACTGTAACCTCAGCACTCAGGACACTTGCACTCTTGTCACTCCTGACATCTGCCTTCCAGATTGTGCTGCTGATGCCTGACCAGCCAGGGAATCCACCGCTCCTCCCACAAACAGAGGCCACTGGGCTGACAGCTGGGTGTCCCTTGGCTCCAGAACATGGGAGGCCTGGAGCAGCTTTGCAGGGGACACCAATTTTGTAGGCCAACTACAGATCATCTGCCTCCAGGTTACATCCCCTCCCAGGAAGTCAGATAGGTCAGGTAGGTCAGAAGGCTCTCAGCTCCAGCACTCTGAGAAGCCCCTTCCCCTCTCTGGGCCTAAGTCTCCCCATCTGTAACATGAGCTACTAGAGGGGTACCCCTCACAGATCACCTGGGGGGGTCTTGTTAAAATAAAGACAGTTTCAGCAGGTCTAGGGTAGGGCTAGAATCTGCATTTCTAGGCAGCTCCTAGGTGATGCTGACACTGCTTGCTGGTCCTCACCCACCAGCCTGCCCCTCAGCTCTAGGTTCCAGCTCCACTGGCCTTCCTTCTATAGGCCTCAGGGCCTTTGCACTTACCAATTCCTTGCCTGGAATGCTCTACCCAAGTTCTTTATGTAGCTGGCTCTCCATCATTCAAGACTCCACTCAAAGGCTATCCTCCATTTAAAGGCCCTCCCTTTACCAAATCACCCTCCAACACATCACCCCACTTTTCTTCAGAGCTTTCCTTCTGTGTTCTCTGAGCTTTCTTTTACCTGCTCCTTGCCTCATATTTACCTCCCTCACTGGAATATAAGTTGCACGAGGTCAAGAATCTCACCTGTATTATTCCCTAAAGCCGACTACTCAAGGGGTGCTTAATAAACACCTTCACAGGGTGGCACTCGTAGCTCAGTGGGTAGGGCACCGGCCACATACACTCAAACTGGAGGGTTCAAACCCAGCCCAGGCCTGCTAAATAACAATGACAACTGCAACCAAAAAATAGCTGGGGTTTGGCGCCTGTAGCTCAACGGGCCATGTACACCTGAGCTGGCTGGTTTGAATCGATGCCACGGCACTCTATCCAGGGTGAAAGCTTGTGGCTCTGTCTCAAAAAAAAAAAAAAAAAGCCAGGTGTTGTGGCAGGCACCTGTATTCCCAGCTACTTGGGAGGCTGATGTAAGAGACTCGCTTAAGCCCAAGAGTTTGAGGTTGCTGTGAGCTGTGATGCCACGGCACTCTACCCAGGGAAACAGCTTGAGAATATGTCTCCAAAAATAAATAAATAAATAAATAAATAAACATAAATAGGGCTCATTGAGTAGGGCACTGGCCCCATATACTGAAGGTGGCGGGTTCGAACCTGGCCTCGGCCAAACTG
>CAUYON010135624.1:0-16892 GCA_963573935.1 Arctocebus calabarensis
TGGACAAGTACTTTCCATCAGACTCTGGAGCGAGAATCATAGCTGAGCCAGGCAGATATTATGTTGCATCAGCCTTCACACTTGCAGTTAATATAATTGCTAAAAAAAAAATTGTATTAAAGGAACAGATAGGCTCTAATGATGAAGATGAGTCCAGTGAATAAACCTTTATGTAACACATCAAGGATGGAGTATATGGATTGTTTATGCATCCTTTATGATCATGCTCATGTAAAGCCTCATGCAAAAGAGACCTAAACCAGATGAGAAGTATTATTCATCCAGCATATGGGGACCAACATGCAATGGGCTTGACTGGATAGTTGAGTGCTGTGACCTGCCAGAAATGCATGTGGGTGACTGGATGCTTTTTGATAATATGGGTGCTTATACCTTAGCTGCTGCTTCTACTTTCAATGGATTCCAGAGGCTATCTACTATGTGATGTCAGGACCGAAGTGACAACTCGTGCAGCAAATCCAGAACCCCAACTACCTACCCAAAGTAGAAGAGCAGGATGTTGGCACTCTGCCTGTGTCTTGTGCTTGTGAAAGTGGAATGAAACATCACCCAGCAACTTGTGCTTCAGCTAGGATTAATGTGTAGATATCATTTTATAGCTGTTAACTGCAAATTTAGCTTGAATTAAGGGATTTGAGGGGACCATTTAACTTAATTATTGCTAGTTTTGAAATGTCTTTGTAAGAGTAGGTTTGGCACAGATGCAGCAATATGTAAGATTAGGAGATGGGGTCCCACTTATCTATGTTCCTATGGAAACTATGTGAATATTTGTTTTATATGTATTTCTATTCACTTTTCAGACATGCTATGAAAGCACCCCTCCGCTGCTCAGCAAGCATTTGTAGCTTGTACAGTGGCAGAATAGGCCAAAAGCTTAGTGTTGTGACCTGTTTTAAGAATAAAGTATCTTGAAATGGCTCAGCGCCTGTGGCTCAACGTGCTAAGGCGCCAGCCACGTACACCTGAGTTGGCAGGTTCGAATCCAGCCCAGGCCCGTCAAACAACAAGGTGGCTGCAACCTAAAAAAAAAAAAAATGGCTGGGCGTCGTGGCGAGCACCTATAGTCCCAGCTACTTGGGAGGCAGAGGCAGGAGACTCGCTTGAGCCCAGGAATTGGAGGTTGCTGTGAGCTGTGATGCCATAGCACTCTATCCAGGGTGAAAGCTTGAGGCTCTGTCTCAATAAATAAATAAAATAAAAAATAAAAAGTTTGAGGACCCCCGGGCAAGAGAATCCCTTGTCCTAGGAGTCCGAGATTGCTGTAACCTCAGCTGACATCATGGCACTCTAGCCTGGACAACAAAGGGAGACCATGTCTCAAAAAAAGAAAAAGTGAAAACACAACTTGTAGAATGGGCAAAACCCCTATCTGGTAAGGGACCTGTATCTAGAATATATAGATCATTAAATATGAAATGTCTGATTTTTGAATCCAGTTTATTTTATTTATTTATTTATTTATTTATTTATTTTTGAGACAGAGTCTCACTTTATAGCCTTCGATAGAGTGCGTGGTGTCACAGCTCATAGCAACCTCCAAATTCTGGGCTTAGGTGATTCTCTTCCCTCAGCCTCCTGGGAAGCTGGGACTACAGGTGCCCGCCACAACACCCGGCTATTTTTTGTTGCAATTTGGCTGGGGCTGAATCCTACTCACTGAGCCACAGACACCACCCAAATCCAGTTTAGTTTACAATACCTCAAAAAAGCAGTATAGGCTCAGTGCCTGTAGCTCACCAGCTAGGGCGCCAGCCACATTCACAGGAGCTGGCAGGTTCAAATCCAGCCCAGGCCTGCCAAACAACAATGACAACGACAACCAAAAAATAGCCAGGCGTTTTGGCAGGGTTTTGTAGTCCCAGCTACTTAGGAGGCTAAGGCAAGAGAAATGCTTGAGCCCAAGACCTAGAGGTTGCTGTGAGCTTAATGCCATGGCTCTCTACCAAGGATGACATAGTGACACTCTGTCTGAAGAAAAAAAAAAAGGCAGTATAACTCATCAAATATGTGCCTAAACTATTAACACAATTTTCCCATCTTAATGGTATAACTTGTTTATGCCAGCAGCAAAGAAGCCTACAGAGCAAGTGGTGATGAAATTGTGAAAGGCATTTTCCACAGCTTGTTGAGACTTGAACATTCTTTTCTTGCAAGTGGTTCAAAGGCTGGAAGAAGTGGTAGTCGGTTGATGCAAGGTCTGGTGAATATGGTGGATGACAGACAGTTTTTCCTTTTTTTTTGACAGAGAGTTTTTCCTTTTTTTTTTTTTTGACAGAGCCTCAAGCTGTCACCCTGGATAGAATGCTGTGGCATCCCAGTTCACAGCAACCTCCAACTCCTGGGCTCAAGCGAGTCTCCTGCCTCTGCCTCCCAAGTAGCTGGGACTACAGGCGCCTGCCACAACGCCCAGCCATTTTTTGGTTGTAGCCGTCATTGTTGTTTGGCGGGCCCAGGCTGGATTCAAACCCGCCAGCTCAGGTGTATGTGGCTGGTGCCTTAGCCCGTTGAGCCACAGGCGCCGAGCCGTAAGACAGTTTTTCCAAGTCCCTCTTCTGTAGATTGAGCATCCTTGTTTGTGTGACATGTGGTCAAGCATTGTCTTGCAAGAGGACTGGCCTGTCTCTACTCACAAATCTCGGTTGCTTAATTTAAAGCAACCTCATCCTTATAACTGATTAACCAGGTTCATGAAGCTGTAGTGGATAATAGCAGCACTGGATCACCAAACAGATATCATTAGTTTTTTTGATGAATATTGTTTTAGACTGTGTTTTGGCACTTCATTTTGATCCAACCATTGTGCTGAACACTTGTAATTGTCAAAAAGAATCCATTTTTATCATCCATCACAGTATGATGTAGAAATAATTTGTTTTTATGCAATGACAGCAAAGAAAGGCAAACTTTGGAAAAAACACATTGGACCCCATGATTGCAGTATTGCAGTATTAATTTAAAAAAAAAAAAAGGCAAACTTCAAGAAGATTTCTCTTCTGACCCTCATTTAATTCATGCAGAATCCAGCTTCCTTACTCTGCTGATTTGTCTCATATGGGTCAGTATTGTTGGAATAGTACCATCAAACCTTGCTGATTCATACTCAGGTTAAGATGGCTTTGCCTCCAGCTTTTAGCTCATCATTATCCACCTTGGTCTCAGGTCACTCAGGTGGCTCATTTCCAAGATTAAAATCGCCACCATAGAACTCGTGAAACCATCAGTATGTTCACTAGCCACATTCTTCCCAAACACTTCATTGATATTTCAAGCATTTGTGCTGCCCTGGTTCCATGACAGAATTGATATTCGAAAACAATGCAAATTTTTTACTTACCCATGACTTTGCAAAAACTGTCTAAAAAAAATATAATCACAAGCCAAATCATGAATTTGAAAGAATAAGGATATACCTTCACAATAAAATAGTAAGTGTCACAGTGAAATGTCGGAGATAACAACTGTCAAACTGATAGAACTTAAGAAAATCAGACATTTCATACTTAATAACCTAATCAAAAGAACTCTTGACCAGGCAAGGTGGTGCATCCCTGCAGCCACCACAGCACCCGGCTATTTTTTTTTTTTTTTTTTTTAAGGGATGGGGTCAGATGCTCAGACTAGTCTCTGAACTCCTATGCTCAGGCAATCCACCCACGTTGACCTCCCAGAGTGCTAGAATTACAGGCATGAGCCACTGCACTCAGCCTTCTGTATATTTTTTACAAAAAATGAAGATACATTATTGTGTAATCTGTTTAACACATTGACAGTAACTGAACAATGTTGAACAAGTTATTAAACCTCTGAGCTAGCATTTCCTCATCTATAAATCTAAGAGTTTTGAGAAGTATAAAATGAATCATTGTGAAAAACTGAAAAGAATACCTAGGTCATGGCACATATTTAATAAATATTGCTATTATAGCAAACCTCTTTTCATGTCAATAAATACAGTTCTGTCTCATCACATTAATGGCTATAAGCATTTAATGGTTATTTATTACATCATAATTTGGGGTAGTTTGGACATTGAAGTGGCTTTCAATTTTTGAATATTATAAACAGTCCAATGTACAAAGTTGATTACCTTAAGATAAATTCTTATCAGGAGAATTCTGGGGTCAAATTAATACTAGTCATTATTAGCAAGCTCAAGTATTTCCAACTCTATACATTCTGAGTGCATGGTCACTGGGTCCCCTCATAGTTGGGTGATGTAAGAGATTGGTTCTAGAGAAAATGAATTTGATCAAAAGTAATCTTTGTTACTTCCAGGATGGGGCATTTAATTGCTTGTAAGAGACCCTGTAGAAATCTCCATCTACCGTGATGCATGTAATGTTCCAGATGGTGGTTGCTCATCAGTGGTTATGAAACAGAGCAAAGCACTCACTCACTTGACCCACAAAGGACATGTTCCCTGGCCAAGAAAGAAGCCACCATTGTTTTAAGTCACTGAGTTTTGGAGCTATCTGATAAAACAGTATAATCCAGCCTATCCTGGCTACTACGATGATACTCTTTTTTTTTAGTTTTTTACACATATCACTAAATTGCCAGAATGGCTTAAACATGGGTCTTTTAAAATCTCAGGTCAATTTCTGGGTAGACAGCAACACAGTCTTTGACTCTACCTAGATCCCCACTTAAAAACAGACAGAATTAGACAGCAAAACCAAAAAAATATAAGAACCATATTCACCTCCCTACACACAGACAAAAGGTATTCCTACATTCTCAAAATACAATGAGTAGAAACAAACCATTAGTACCTGTAAAACCTGCATGATACCAGGGGCTGTGTGATGCCAGTGGCTGCATGGTAAGGAAGAATAAAAGGCAAGGGATGGAGTCTGATGGACCAACGAACCCCAAAATTACTATCATATATTCACTAGTGCACATAAGCACAGTGGGTCAATCTGAGAATTAGAGCTAAACCTGGAAGGGGTTCTGCACAATCCAATAGTAAGTAAACTTTCAAAACTAACCAGCCAGGTCTACCATCTAGCACAGGTGGTTAGAAAACTATCCTAAACCAAACCTTTAAAAGTTCAGGAAAACGTAATTTCACCTAAATCTCAAAGTCAAATCCCATACAAAGTTATTTTAAGAAAAAAGTGAAGGAACATATTAACATCTCTACAGACAAGACAGATCAGAACTAACTATTTCAAAACAATCTATAAGATATTCAGAAAATGATCCAATACATGAAAAAAAACTTTAGGGTGAGCAATCAGAAAATTAGGAACAAAAAAATCATTTTAAGCCCAGCCATGGTGGCTCATGCCTATAATCTGAGCACTTTGGGAGGCTGTGGCAGGAAAACTGCTCCAGGACCTAGGAGTTGGAGACCAGCCTGAGCAACACAGCCAAGACCCAAGCTCTACAAGAAATAGAAAAAAAAAAAAATCACTGGGTGTTGTGGTGTAAGCTACTAAGGAGGCTGAGGAGGGAGGTTCACTTGAGCCCAGGAGTTTGAGGTTGCAGTGTGCTATGACAGAGCTCCTACATGCTAGCCTCGGTAGCATAGTAAAATCTTGTCCAAAAAAAAAAAAAGAGAAAAGGAGGGATACTGGGAGGAAGGAAGGAATCATTTTATAATAGAAATGAGGGTATACTAGAAGGAATACAATAACAAAAAAACAGACTCAGTACCTGTAGCTCAGGTGGCTGCCACATACACCAAAGCTGGAGGGTTCGAATCCAGCCCAGGCCCACCAAACAACGACAACTATAACCAAAAAATAGCCTGGCGTTGTGGTGGGCACCTGTAATCCCAGCTACTTGGGAGACTGAGGCAAGAGAATCGCTTAAGCCCAAGAGTTTGAGGTTACTGTGAGCTGTGATGCCACAGCACTCTACCAAGGGCAACATAATAAGACTCTGTCTCCAAAAAAACAAAAACAAACAAACAAAAAACAGCAATGTTTTATGTTGGGGGTTTTTTTTTTTTTTGAGATACAAGTCTTGCTCTGTCCCCCGTGATAGAGTGCAATGGCATCATCATAGTTCACTGCAACCTCAAACTTCTAGCTCAAATGATCCTCGTGCCTAAGCCTCCCACAGCCAGCTAATTTTTCTATTTTCAGTAGAGATAGGGTCTTTTTCTTGCTCAGGCTAGTCTCCTGACCTCAAGCAAACTTCTTCCATTGTCTTCCTAGAGTGCTAGGATTATAGGCCTGAGCATTAGACCATGCTTGTCCAAAACAATGTCTTAAAAATAGAAAGTGGAAAGGTGGGATCTTGGTGTGTGGCACACCTTTTGGGAGCAAAACACGATTGTAAGAGGGACTTTACCTAACAAATGCAATCGGTGTAACATGGTTTCTTATACCCTCAATGAATCCCCAACAATTAAAAAAAAAAAAAAATAGAAAGTGAAAAGAAATT
The DNA here is from genome assembly GCA_963573935.1 of Arctocebus calabarensis. Taxonomy (NCBI): domain Eukaryota; kingdom Metazoa; phylum Chordata; class Mammalia; order Primates; family Lorisidae; genus Arctocebus; species Arctocebus calabarensis. The sequence continues at coordinate 6,421 of CAUYON010135624.1, forward strand.
TCAAAGAGATAAAAAAGATTCAAGAAAAATGGACTAATACTGAGTAAAGTCAAACAAGATTCAAAATGCTGATAATAAAAGAAAACCAAAGCAAAGGAATGGAATAAAGACTAGTGGCTATAATTCAAGAAAACTCTTCTTTAAAGAAAAGCTATTTAAGGAAAATACATACCAGGGATCTGAGACTATCACCCAAGAAGAATAACATCAAGACATATTCTAGTAAAATCACTGGACCTTAAGGCAAAAGAAAAAGAAATCCTTTGGGTATCAAGGCGAAAGGGCATGCCAAAGTTATAAGGAAAATTAAATTAGGCTTTGTCAAGATTATTCTATGCCAAAAGACAATGGAGTAAAAGATTTCAAGTACTCAAGAAAATGTAAGCCAAGCTTATTAGATCCAATAAAACGAACATTCAAGTATAAAGGACACAAAAAAGTCATTATCAACATGCAAAAACTTAGGGAATCTTGTCCTCATGAGCATTTCCTGAAAAATCTTTTAGCCTCTATTAACTGGAGAATGAGTTCAGACAATGAAACAACTAAAGAGAGAGACAAAAACATAAGGACTGGTGGTGAGCATTATATGAAGTTACTTATAAAACAAAGACTAAAGGAGGGCTAAAAAGAGCATATAGTATACAATGACTATATGCTCTGACAATGTACTTATGGTGTACTTATGAAATGAAGGCAAAACAAACAGGAGATGCAAAACAGGTTTTTTTTGAGACAGAGTCTCAAGCTGTCACCCTGCGTAGCGTGCTATGGCATCACAGCTCACAGCAACCTCCAACTCCTGGGCTGAATAGATTCTCTTGCCTCAGCCACTCAAGTAGCTGGGACTACAGGCACCTGCCACAACACCCGGACATTTTTTGGTTGTAGTTGTCATTGTTGGACGGGCCTGGGAAGGATTTGAACCCGCCAGTTCTGGTGTATGTAGCTGGCACCTTAGCCGCTTGAGCTACAGGCACCACCGCAAAGTAGTTTTTAACTAATTTTATAATCGTATTAGTAGTGGTAATATTAGCACTGTTATTCTAAAACTATTACATATACAACGTGGGATAAAGCAAATGAGTAAATTATGGGATATGCTAATTGCATTTTCCCCTATGCCTCTGAAAGCCAGGATCCTTGGTGCAGAAGAAAGGAGATACGTATTTAATATAAAAGAGGTAAAAGTAAAACACTCTATAGTTCTGAAATTGAAGAATAAATGACAATATGAACTCCTGAGGTGTTCTATCTCAGGATAAAATCTATCTACTGACGAGTCTAGAAACAATAACCAGTCCAGTACCAATGAACTTACTAGCATGCGATTAATGGTCTTGAAGGATCTAGCTGAGTTCAGGTCTAAAGTAGGAATGTGTTTAAAACAGCCCCAAAGTGGAAACATTACAAATGCCCATCAACTGGTGAGTAGATAAATAAAATATGGTATTAGCCATAAAATGGAATACTAATCAGCAATTTAAAAAATGAAATATAACAAATGCTATAGTATGGATGATCCTCAAAAACATTATATATGTGTGTGTGTGTATGTATATTTTTTTTTTATTTTGAGACAGAGCCTCAAGCTGTCACCCTGGATAGAGTGCTGTAGCATCACAGCTCACAGCAACCTCTAATTCCTGGGCTCAAGCGAGTCTCCTGCCTCCACCTCCCAAGTATCTGGGACTACAGGCGCCTGCCACAATGCCTGGCCATTTTTTGGTTGCAGCCGACATTGTTGTTTGGCAGGCCCGGGCTGGATTCAAACCCGCCAATTCAAGTGTATGTGGCTGGCGCCTTAGCCACTTAAGCCATAGGCGCTGAGCCTCAAAAACATTATATTAAGTGAAAGAAACCAGATAGAAAAGACCACACGTTTTATTCCATTTATATAAAATGTCCAGAATGGGTAAGCTCATAGAAATAGAAAGTAGATTAGTGGTTGTCAGGGTCTAGAAGGAGGGATGGAGAGTGACTGCTAATGGTATAGGGACTTTTTGTTTAGATAATGGTGATGTTTCTACAACTCTGTAACTTTACCTTCAATTTTAAGTATACTTAAAATAGATAAATTTTATGCTTAAAGACCCTGTCTTGACAGCAGAGGAGGGAAAGGAAAGGCAGTAAGTGGGGCAAGAGAGAAGAAATAAGAAAGTTTATTACTACAAAAGTCGGCATAGTGGTTACTTTTGAGGGAAGGGGGCTATGACTGAAATAGGACATATGGAGTAGCTCACAAAGTTCTATTTCTTTTTTTTTTTTTTTCTTTTTTGTAGAGACAGAGTCTAACTTTATCGCCCTCGGTAGAGTGCCGTAGTGTCACACACCTCACAGCAACCTCCAACTCCTGGGCTTAGGTGATTCTCTTGCCTCAGCCTCCCGAGTAGCTGGGACTACAGGCGCCCGCCACAACGCCTGGCTATTTTTTTTTTGTTTCCCTGTTTTGCAGTCCAGCGAAGGCCGGGTTTGAACCTGCCACCTTCGGTATATGGGGCTGGTGCCCTACTTGATGAGCCACAGGCACCGCCCACAAAGTTCTATTTCTTGACTTAGTTGGTAATTACAAGAAAATATAACTTCTAATTACTTTGTGTGGATTTTGTGTATATGGGTTTTGTATAATAAAAACATTAGAAATAAAAAAAATCTCAGGCCAAAAACAGAATCAAGGTACATAACTTTTGAACAGAAAAAAATTTACCTATAAGAGATTTGATCTTTTTTTTAAAAAACAATCTATGATGATTAATTAGGTCTACATATGATTTCTAGCAATTCCAAATTAGAATTTTTTTTTTCCAAATTATAACTTTAAATTGGCCCACATGATACAAAGATTGCTTTGAACTAGACAAGGAATATTCTCTACTAGATTAAAAACTAATAAAACAGTAAAACAATAAAAATAGTAAATAAATAACTATTTAATGAAAGACTGTTATACAATTAACACTGTTTTTTGTTTTTGTTTTTGAGACAGAGCCTCAAGCTGTCACACTGGATAGAGTGCTGCGGCATCACAGCTCACAGCAACCTCCAGTTCCTAGGCTCAAGTGAGTCTCCTGCCTATGCCTCCCAAGTAGCTAGGACCACAGGCGCCCGCCACAACGCCCAACCATTTTTTGGTTGCAGCCAACATTGTTGTTTGGCGGGCCTGGGCTGGATTCGAACCCGCCAGCTCAGGTGCACATGGCTGGCGCCTCAGCCCCTTGAGCCACAGGCGCCGAGCCATTAACACTGTATTTTAAGGAACCTACACAACACTCTGATCCCAATCTTAAAGAGCTTACAACTTAGCAGGACAGATACTTATGAATGAAATATCTAAGATACTTCAGTCTCTCCCTAGAATGAAGATTAGATTGTATTCCTACCCAACCCATTAAACAAGCTGTCTTTTCCATAGGCCAAACAATACTTTTTACTCTTCTTTCATTTGACATGCTCCACCTTTTTCTTGTTTTTTGGGGTTTTTTTGAGACAGAGTCTTACTTTATCACCCTGGGTAGAGTGCTGTGGCATCACAGCTCACAGCAACCTCCAACTCTTGGGCTCAAGCGATTCTCTTGCCTGAGCCTCCCAAATAGCTAGGACTACAGGCGCCACCACAATACCCAGCTACTTTTTTGTGCAATTGTCATTGTTGTTTAGCAAGTCCAAGTTGGGCTTGAACCCACCAGCCTCTGTGCATGTGGCTGGCACCCTAACCACTTTGCTATGGGTGCTGAGCTCCACCCTTTTATTTTTTTGAGTCTTACTCTTTTGCCCCAGGTAGAGTGAAATGGCAGCAGCATCATAGCTCACTGCAACCTCGTACTCCTGGCTCAAGCAATCCTCCTGCCTCGGTCTCCCCCATTAGCTAAAACTGTAGGCACATGCCACCACACCTGGGTAATTTTTCTATCTTTTATAGAGATGGGGTGATGCTCAGGCTGCTCTCAAACTCCTAAGCTCAAACAATCTTCTTGTCTTGGACTTCCAGAGTGTTAGGATTACAGGTGTGAGCCACCACACCTGGCCTTGTTCCATCCTTCTGATGATCCCTGTCTGCTTTCCTTTACACCTCTCTCTTTCTTTCTTTCTTTCTTTTTCTTAAGAGACAGAATTTCACTATGTTGCCCTCGGCTGAGTGTCATGGTGTCACAGCTCACAGCAACCTCAAACTCTTGGGCTTAAGCAATTCTCTCGCCTCAGCCTCCCAAGTAGGGGGGGACTACAGATGCCCGCCACAACACTCGGCTATTTTTGTTATTGTTGTTATTGTAGTTGTCGTTGTTTAGCAGGCCCAGGCCGGGTTCAAACCCATCAGCCCCGGTGCATGTGGCCAGCACCCCAACCACTGAGCTACAGGTACCAAGCCTATGCCTCTCTCTTTCTCTCCATCTTTTTAAAGGAAGAGTACCAGGGAAGTAAAGTTGAAAATCAAAAAATTCATTTTCAGATACAACACCAAAAACCCAATTGGTAATTTGGCAAAGAACCAGAACAGACAATGCAGGAAAAAAGTTACCTCGAACAGCTAATAAACCAAGGTTCAAACTCTTTAGTAACCAAAGAAATGCAAATTAAAATAAGATCATTTTTGCCTATCAAAATAGCAAGTATTAAATTGATCATATTGAGTGCTGCTTTCGGTGAAACAAGACACTATAAGTCAGCGGTTCTCAACCTATGGGTTGTGACCCACAGGAACTATATTAAAGGGCCACAGCCTTAGGAAGGTTGAAAACCACTTCCATAAGTGGACACATAATTTGATACAAAAAAATTTTCCAGATAAATGTGTTTAAAAACCTTCAAATATGGGCGGCTCCCATGGCTCAGTGAGTAGGGCGCCGGCCCCATACACCCAGAGTGGCGGGTTTGAACCCATCCTCAGCCAAATTGCAACAAAAAATAGCCTGGTTTTGTGGCCAGTGCCTATAGTCCCAGCTACTTGGGAAGCTGAGGCAAGAGAATCACCTATGCCCAAGAGTTCAAGGTTGCTGAGCCACAGCGCCACGCCACTCAACCGAGGGTGACAAAGTAAGACTCTGTCTCTTAAAAAAAAAAACAACAACCTTCAAATATTCATGTCTTGGCTCAGTGTTTGTGGCTCAATGGGCTAAAGCGCCAGCCACATACACCTGAGCTGGTGGGTTCGAATGCAGTCCAGACCCGCCAAACAACAATGACGGCTGCAACCAAAAAATGGCCGGGCGTTGTGGTGGGTGCTTGTAGTCTCAGCTACTTGGGAGGCGGAGACAGGAGACTCGCTTGAGCCCAAGACTCACTTGAGCAAGTGAGCTGTGATGCCATGGCACTCTACCTAGGGCAATAGCTTGAGGCTCTGCCTTAAAAAAAAAAACAAAAAACAAAAAACAAATATTCATGTCTTTTTAGCAACTCACTTTCAGGAATGTATTCTAAGGAAATAATCTTATCCTACAGAAATCTATAGAAAAATGTATATATATAATGTCCATATTACCAAAGATACAATGGTATACTAAAAGCTTCCCAAAAGCCAGAAACTACTTAAGTATCCAACAATTGGGAAAAAAGTATACTTAATATACTATATATAGCGCGGCACCTGTGGCTCAAGCTGCTAAGGCGTCAGCAACATACACCTGAGCTGGTGGGTTCGAATCCATCCCGGGCCTGCCAAACAACAATGATGGCTGCAACCAAAAAAATAACCGGGCATTATGGCTGGCGCCTGTAGTCCCAGCTACTTGGGAGGCAGAGGCAGGAGAATTGCTTGAGCCCAGGAATTGGAGGTTGCTGTGAGCTGTGATGCCACAGCACTTACCCAGGGTGATAGCTTGAGGCTCTGTCTCAAAAAAAAAATAAAAAAATATATATATATATACACACACATAGGTATACATACATGCACTATAGTGTATACACATGTGTATACATATATATAAAAAATCATTAATTGATGCAGGGAGATAAGAAGGAAATACACCTAAATTTTAACAGTGTATTATTTCCATATAAGACTATATATATTTTATTTTCTCAAACTATCTACCACAATTATATATTACTTTAACAAACAAAGGAGAGAATATCCTAATATTCTGTATTTTCAAAATTATTTCAAATGTTTTGTGGCTTGTGTCTGTTATCACTATTCTTCATTATCATAGAATAATGAGTATTGATCATAGACCCTAAATTATAATTTTATACAACACTGGATAAGAAAAAGGGGAAAAAAGTAAAACCTTATAGAAAGATCATAAATGTATCTGACCATGCATAGATACATTCCAAAAGTACTTAAGTCCTCCACAGAATAACAAGAAATGAGATCAACAGACAAAAGAAATAAACTTGGGGTGGATCACAGCCCCATTCTGGAGAAACTGAACCAGACAGATGCACATAGTCACAAACAGAAAATAATGCATGAAATTTAGAGACTCTGCCCTGAAAGCCTTCCTGAGTAAGAATCTTTCCTATAAACATTTTAATCAATCAAGGATTTTAACTGACCTTCGGAAAAAAAATTTCCAACTCTAATAAAATTGTTCAAATTTAGGAAAAACGTCATAGATCATTCTGATGACTTATTCTAATATCCTATAATTAGGTAATTTACCAAACAAAAGATTTACCTTCCCTGAAACAGATTCTCCATCATAGAAGAGATAGTGTTTTTCCACTTTGCCATCTTCAGTTTTCATTTCTGCCATTTTCCTGGTTTCTCCATCATTAAGGACAATATCAATCTCACAAATTGGACCGAAAAAGCCTCCAAGAAAACTCTGAAATAAAGTGAAAATGCTCATAATTATGTTTAGTCGCTACAGTTTGTAATCCAAATTTAATTACCTATAACCTACCATTAGACTCCACATCTATGAGTTCACAAGAAAATGTTAAGAACTTATATCAAATACTGTATCACGAAAACAGAACAAATTGAATATAAAGATGTGCATAGTTAACAATACTGTACATGTAAAAATTTATTGAGTGGATTTCATGTAATGTGTTTACCACAAAAAAAGACAAAACATTAAACAAATTTAAGCATGCTATGCTTCTAGTCTTTATTTTTATTGTTGGGGATTCATCGAGGGTACAAGAAACCAGGTTAAAGTCCCTCTTACTGCTTCTAGTCTTTTAAAATTTACAAAGAACAATTTCCTGTGTCATCCCATATCCCTTAATTTGGACTGCACAACAGCAAAAGTGATTTTTTAAAAATATTAATCAGGCATCATTTCTTTTTAAAAAAATCCTTCAATGCACTAATGGATGTATAAATTGTAAGCACAAGTTTAGAAAATAGTTGGGTATTATCTAGTAAAGCTGAAAATGTACATATCCTATGACCTAGCCAATTCCACCCCCAGGTATATATTCTACACATAAACTCATATACATGAACCAAGAGACAACTATAAGAATGTTCATAATGTGGCTCAGTGAGTAAGGCGCTGGCCCCATATACCAAGGGTGGCGGGTTCGAACCCGGCCCCAGCCAAACTACAACAAAAAAATAGTCGCGCATTGTGGTGGGTGCCTGTAGGCCCAACTACTTGGGAGGCTGAGGCAAGAGAATTGCCTAAGCCCAAGAGCTGGAGGTTGCTGTGAGCTGTGATGCCAGAGCACTCTACCAAGGGCAACAAAGTAAAACTCTGTCTCTAAAAAACAATGTTCATAACAGCATTGTTCAAATAGCCTCAACCAATCCGAATATCAATGAATCAGAGAATAGATACATAAATTTTAGTACCAAGCAGCAACAGAATTATAGAGTGATAACTACATACGATAAGGATGAATCTCATATACATAATGTCAAGTGAAGGAGGCCAGACACAAAGGAATACATACTGTATTATAAATATACAATAAGCCAAAAACATGTGACGTACATTATACAAGGGATACTACAAAAATTTTGGTACACAATAATTAAAAACATAAAATCATTTTGATTACTACATTTTCTCAAAATAATGACAACATTCTACACAATTTGTACTCTGTAAACCATTTTTTTTTATTTTTTTTGAGACAGAGCCTCAAGCTATTGCCCTGGGCAGAGTGCCATGGCATCACAGCTCACAGCAACCTCCAACTCCTGGGCTCAAGCAATTCTCCTGCCTCCGCCTACCAAGTACCTGGGACTACAGGCCCCTACCACAACACCCGGCCATGTTTTGGTTGCAGCCATCATTGTTTGGTGGGCCCAGGCTGGATTTGAACCCGCCAGCTCAGGTGTATGTGGCTGGCACCCTAGCCACTTGAGCCACAGGCGCCAAGCCACTGTAAACCAATTTTTTTTTTTTTAATTTTAACTTTTTTTTTTTGCAGCTTTTGGCCAGGGCCAGGTTTGAACCCGCCACCTCCGGCATATGGGGTGGGGCCCTACTCTTTTGAGCCACAGGCGCCACCCTGTAAACCATTTTTGAAAACACTGTTTCCACTTATTTTCTTCAAATGATGTATGCTTACTTTCATAGGTATGAACAGCTACTTCAGAGCTGTAGAACCTTCTTCCATGCATGCAATTTTTTACTGCAAGGAACAGGAAATATCACATGGGGCCGGGGGATGAGTCATAAATTTAACCTCCGTGGACTCTAGGAACTGAATGGTGATGCTGGCCATGAGGGCAGACATTGTCAAGGTACAAGATGGTACCCTGCAGACCTGCTGTTGGCCGTTGTTCCTTAAAGCTTTCTGAAACTTTCGGTAGACATACTGTTAGGTGCCACTAAGTAACAGTCCTTTTCCTTCCAGAGGAACAGATAAGATATGACCCACTTTTGGAAAATAAAGTTGCCGCCATTTTCTTCCTGACACTCTGTGCCACTTCACTTTTGTTGGTGGATTTTCATGGGGAAAAATCCACACTATTGATAGATAGATATATTTTTTGAAACAGAGTCTCACTATGTTGCCCTGGGTACAGTGCCATGGCAACACAGCTCATAGCAACCTCCAACTCTTGGGCTCAACGATTCTCCTGCCTCCGCCTCCCAAGTAACTGGGACTACAGGCTCCCGCCACAATGTCTGGCTATTTTTTGGTTGTAGTTGTCATTGTTGTTTGGCAGGCCCAGGCTGGATTCGAACTTGCCAGCTCCTGTGTATGTGGCTGACACACTAGCCGCTGAGCTACAGGCCTATTGACTGATACTTATTCTTTGGATCAAACTCATAAATCCAGATTTCATCACCAGTAACAATGTCAGAAATGTGTCTAGACTTGCCTCCACTTGCTCATCGGTCTTCCTCCACAGACGGACAAATTAGGCCCTCCCAGCAACACCGATAAGCAGAGCAAGTTGCAACTTACACAAGTAAATCAGAAAGGATGCTGCTGTTGACTTTCTTGGAAGTGAAATAATGGATCATAATATAGTCTGTCTCAAAGCTTTCATAGAGACCTTCGGAATATCAGAAGTCAGAAGTGGTTGAAAGAAACCAGCACATTGTACCCCTTGATTGCACTAATGTACGCAGCTGTGATTTAATAAAAAAAAAAAAGAAAAGAAAAGAAATGGTTGAAAGAAAGCACAAAGGGGCAGCTTCTGGGGTGGTAGTAAAGTTCTGTTTTTTTTAATCCAAGCACTTGACATACAAGTATGCTTACTGTGTGAAAATTCATCAAGCTGTGTACTCGTGCACTTTTCTATAGTTTGCTTCAATTGTTGTTATACACACACACTCACACACACAATGTATTCCGTATTGTGGCCTACATATATCCCTATCTATCTCTCCAGCTATTCAGCCTCAGATGACTGGATTTTTCTTGGCAATAGCTCATTACATTTGCCAGTATTCTTCTTGTCCTAGAACCAAAGTATCCTAACTAAATTTCAACCTTTTGAGTTTCAGTTTGATTCATCTCCTTTATGAAGCCTTCCCTTGACTTCCTAACCAAAATTGGATTCTCCAATTTAAGTTTCACAGGGCTTATCTGGTACATGACTCTCCTACTGAACTGTAAACTTCATGAGGATAGACAGCTTATTCTTTGCTCATCTAAGACAACGTATGGCATTTAGTAGAAGGCATCTCAATACTTGCTGAATGTTAATTTTGAATAAACACATACCACCTTAGTAATAATAAATACACAAATGAAATTAGCTGAAATCTGGAAGAATTGGTAAGACTAGCCTTTTTCCAGCAAATGAGCTTTGATATAGCAGCAAAGTAGGGCTTGGAACTTAGGCTAAATCTTAGTTATGTCCTCAGGTGATGAGGTTAACAGCAAGTAAGCTAATGACCTCCTAAAGATATATGGGGCACTAAGTGATACTACGATCAAATGAAACAGGTTATTCTAAATTCTGTATTAACAAAAGGGACTGTAATTTTTTTTTTAATTTTTTGAGATAGCGCCTTCAAGCTGTCACCCTGGATAGAGTGCTGTGGCATCACAGCTCACAGCAACCTCCAATTCCTGGGCTCAAGCGAGTCTCCTGTCTCTGCCTCCCAAGTAGC
>CAUYON010135625.1:0-14733 GCA_963573935.1 Arctocebus calabarensis
TTATATAGTGATCAAGAAAATGCCATGAAGGCTATCTGTAAAAGTACGATGAAAACATTTCTGAATGTATATGAATCGTGCCCTATGATTGCACCAATGTACAGAATTATGATTCAATAAAATTATAAAAAAAAAAAGAAAAAAAAAAGGTAGCCATACAATCTCTGAAAATCTCAGTCATAAAAACTTACTTCCAACCCACTGTGTGCCATATAAGCATAAATTCACAGGGATGCAGATGTCAACAGGGCCAAGAAAAGTAGTTACCGCAATGTTCTAAAATTGTCAAGACAGCCAAGAACAGAGAAGTCAAATGTAACAAGCTAAAAGGTTTATTCAGTTTGTTCTCCTGTCACACTGAAGCCACCACTTTGTATTTATATGGGAATTTCTACAGTGTTTCTGATGGTTTTTATCACCATAATTAAGCAACAGCATTAAACCTTGAGACTTCAGTCCACCGTCCTTGTGTAACCTCACACACAGACTGCTTTGAAAACATTTTCACTGTTTTCACTTTGCATCTCTGTTGAAGACTTTAAGAGGATGTCTTAAGCAGCCATACATAATCATAAATGCCTAAAAATTAAAAATAATCTACACGGAGCTAATTATTCGCTCTGCTGAACATTTAAATGTGATACCTAAGGCAATTTTTTGGCGTTACATTATAAAATTATATAACAACTTAGGAATTTCTCAACTTATAGTGTAGAACGAATAATTTGTATTTCCCTTGATAAGATACAGTGTCTGATCACTTTAGAATAATGTAACAGTGTGATATCATTGTGACCCTGGTGCCTCGAGTTTGGAAAAAGAAAATTAAGATTAATGGAGACACCTTAGCCAGAGCGATGGCTAGCTGTGCTTATATTAAAAGTCAACATGAAATTTCCCGGAATGGCTGGGACTTCGTTCGGTTGTTCTAACATTTTTTCTAAGATAATTTCCCATTTACTTGTTAAGAAATGGTTGGAGAAGAACATTTTGTTTTGAATTTGACCTTCCTATATAAAGCAGAATTCTAAGTAGAAATAACTCAGGCCTTGGCAGCCAGGACTCTAATCAAAGACCATAGAAAGATTCCTTTAAATCAGCTTTATTCTTTAAATTCTCTGCTCTTCATACTGTCTTTGCCTAGAAAATCCATTCATGTCAATAGTAGCCAAGGTTATGGTTCCAGGAATAAAAATACTTGCAGAAGAATTTATATATTTTTCATGACACATTTTATCGAAATTCCAGGAGATTGAAACATTGGGACATTTTTTAAATTACCTGGAACCTGATGCAAAAGAATGTATGTCATGACATTCTCTAGATTTCTTACACCAAAAGGTATTGGTGCAATTGTGGAAACCACAATTAACAAAAAAAGGTAAAAGAGGGAAAAATATCAAGCAGTTATATATTTTTGGAGTAAATATCACATCTACATTCAATATGTATTATGATACATTCAAATATAATTTAAAAGTATAGACAAATAATATAAATTATAATTATATATCAATAACTTGATTGTGAAGCTCCCAAAGACACAGATGTACTGAAGTTGATGAAACCTTTTTCATTTAAGCTTAAGGAAATTGCAATTATGTCAAAATTATACATTTAAGGACACAGAGCTTATGTAAGTATATTTCTTTCTCCTTTATTTATTTTTTTTTTTAGAGACAGTCTCACTTTATTGCCCTCTGTAGAGTGCTGTGGCATCACACAGCTCACAGCAACCTCCAACTCCTGGGCTTAGGCGATTCTCTTGCCTCAGCCTCCCGAATTGCTGGGACTATAGGCACCCCGCCACACCGCCCAGCTATTTTTTTTTTTTGCTTCAGTTTGTCCTGGGCTGGGTTTGAACCCACCACCCTTGGTACATGGGCCAGCGCCCTACTCACTGAGCCACAGGTGCCGCCCTTTTTCTCTCCTTTTTATGTATGAGAATGAGGGCTCAGAAGAGTTAACTGACTTTTATAAAGATAGGTATTATAATTGAAATTAAAAATCCTGTTACCACATCACTCTGAAATTCAACTTTTATTTATTGAAAGCCAATTCTGATCATAAAAAATTGGAGACTTTTACACTGGTAGTCATAATCACAAAGAGCTCTGCCACCTAATGTAAGTAGTTACCCTATGTTTTGTTTCATTCTTTTTGGTCTTTTTAAAGCTATACAGTATCTAGAGAAGCTGAACAGCTTTACTTAAAGTCAGATGGCCAAAATTTCAAATTCAGATTCAATCTCTGTTCTATCAACTTTTAAACTCACTTCAAGCCTGCCTCAGTGATAGTGCCAGCCTCATTTATTTCACAATTACTGTTGAATGGGAATTGAAAATACACATATATCCAAATATGCTGTAGCAAAAATTCTGTCTTTAGTATTTTAAAGCCTCACCAAGCACACATCAATGATCCACTCTTGCTAACTCTATATAAGTGTAGATGGAGGTAGATTAGGAAACATTTTCATAGCCCTAATAATTTTTCAGGAAAAATAGGTACACTGATTATCATTTTCTGACTGCATAAGCTAAATTTGCCAATATTTCTCAAGTTGTAATAAGAGACTTTTATTAACTAATATCCTGTGTAGATAATAAAACCATTTTCTCTATATCAGAATATTTTATTTAGATAATATCCTGATAAATATGTCTATACACAAAAGAAATATAAATAAAATTTTAAAAACAGCACAAATTTTTCTGCAATTGCTTCCCTGAGTATATTATAGAATTGGTTCTTAATCATCCTCATTATCCTCTGTGGGTACAATACTTCTACAATGATAACAGAGGAGGTTCGTAACAATGATCTGAGGCGCCACAGATTTCTGAAGTGGTTTTTACTCACACCAAATATAATTATTTTGCTAACTACTACGTTTTCAAAATTATACACATTTTCTGTAGACCAAATTATGTTGATTGAACTTTAAAATAGGAAGTCAGTATTTGCCAAGTACCTTTTATAAATGGGTTTATTTACTTTGCGATAAGCGTCCTTAATGTCACAGTCATATTTCAAAGCTTAAATGAAAAGGTTTTCAGCTAACTAATTGCTGATCAGGAGTTTTGAGTGTTATTTTCTTCTTTGCTATTATACTTTGGCCAATTAACTGTTCATACAGCTCAATGATTGTGGTGCACAATTTGCTGCTGGCACAGCATAGAACATTCAAAAGGCTAGTTTTTTAAGTTAAATTATGAAAAACTATCTATTGATGATCCAATACTCGAGTTTAATAAATAAGATTGCTTGCTCTCTTCCGCATATTTTGCTGTTTCAGTAAATTATTTGATTATCATCCTTGCCAAGTTTAACTGACTAAGCTACATACTCTAGCTCGTGATTTTGCATATTTTATTGCTCACATCACATGTTTCACAAACTTATCTCATGCACATCTGGATTGTAGACAACGTCATATACATCACTAATTTATGAGGTAATATATATAAGTTTAAAACTAAATGTATCTATTGATTTTGCCCTCTTGTATTATTTATCAATTAAATTTAATCAAATAATCTACTTACTCAATAAATTTATAATTATCAATAACATTTTCTATTGACTTTGTTTATTTGTACAATGTGTTTAACGAGCTATATATTTAACTGAAGTCTAACTTTGTAAAATATGGTATGGCCTCTACAGTTGAACTACTCCCCATGATGAGCACCTCTTTAAATTGACCTAAATTTCAAAGACTGAACATTCACCCATGTATGAAGCAGCACAGTAGACCTAGTTCCTCATGGACCACCTGTGGATGTTGACCAGTTTGTTACACATTGGGTGGTCAACTAGAAAGATTATATTGTAACATAGCTTACAAATATATTAATTCACACACACTTATTGACATAGAATAGTAATCTTTCTTTGGTACCATTTGTTTTATATTTGTGAAGCAATTTGATATTACTTTGCTTAAAGTAATTTTACTTAATAGAACACTTTCAAAAACTATTTAAGTGCCATAGAATCAAGGCAAAGAAAAGCAAGGAAAAATGCCAGAATATCAAATTCTAACAACTAAATATAGCATCTCAAAATATTTTTTAATAATACAGAGAACAACTATGTATCTTGTAGAAATCATACACTTTTTGTTTGCAATGTCTTTTGTAGGAAAAAATTATCTTAGAAACATAAAGTATTAATTTGCTAGGCTTAACATAAGAAAATGCTACAAACTGGGTGACTTAAACAACAGAATGTTATTGTCTTATGCTCCCGGAGGTAAGAAGTCCCGGGTCAAGGTTTCCACAGGTTTGATTTCTTTTTCTGAAGTCTTTCTCTTTGGGTAGCAAGTGATTATTCTCTTGCTGTGTCCTCCTGACTCCCTGGTGTCTTTCTGAGTGTCCTAATCTCTTTTCCTAAAGTCATTAATAAGATTGTATTAAGTCAACTATATTGGACTCATTTTAGATTAATTACCTCTTCAAAGACCCTATGTCCAAATATAGTTATATTCTTGGCATTGGAAATTAATGCTTGAATATATGCATTTCAGAGGTGGGCAAGAGGTTACAATGATATCCATAACACCTACTTAATGCTTACTTACACAATTTTTAATGTTACTATTTCTATTTAATGTCATAAAAATAATAGGAACATATGGAAACCTATTATATTAATTGCAGAGTGACAATGTACAAAATCAGAGAAAGTATTTGTGAAATAATATATCCAAGAAAGGTTAATAACCAGCATCTACAAAGAACTCAAGTAAATAATCAAGAAAAGAAACAAAACACAATAAAAAGTGGGCAAAAGACATGAACAAAAACTTTTCAAAAGAAGATAGACAAATGGCCTACAAATGTAAGGAAAATGCTCAATGTCATCAAACACCAGTGAAATGCAAACTAAAACCACAGTGAGATATCGTCTTACCCCAGTGAGAATGGTTTTTATGAAAACTTCTAAGAACAGCAGATGCTGAAGCAGATGCCGAGAGAAAGGAATACTTAAACACTGTTGGTGGTACTTCAAATTAGGACAATCTTTACAGAAATTAGTGTGGAGATTTCTTAAAGAGCTAAAAGTATACGTACCCCATCTGATCCCACTTTTAGGTATCTTCCCAATGGAAAAGAAGACTTTTAATCAAAAAGACACCTGCATTTGAATGTTTATTGCAGCACAATTCACAAACACAAAGATGTGGAATTAACATTAATTTCCATCAATTCATGGGTGGATTAATAAAGTGTGGTATATGTATACCATGGAGTATACTCAGTCATTAAAAAAGTGAAATGAAGAATATGTTCCAGCTCCCTCCATGTAACCATGAAAGAGGTAAAGTCTCCATCTTTCTTTAAAGCTGCATAGTATTCCATCGTATACATGTACCACAATTTATTAACGCATTCGTGGGTCGATGGGCACTTGGGCTTCTTCCATGACTTAGCAAATATGAATTGGGCTGCAATGAACATTCTGGTATGGATGTCTTTGTTATAATGTGATTTTTGGTCTCCTGAGTATATACCTAGTAAAGGAATTATAGGATCAAATGGCTTCTTAGCAAAGTATCTCAAGAATGGAAGAAAAAGTATCCAATGTACTCAGCCGTACTATGAAGCTAATTTATAGCTTTCATATGAAGGCTATAACCCAACTATAGCACAAGAATATGAGGAAAGGGGCAAGGGAGGGATGGAGAGGGGTGAGGTTGGGGTGGAGGGAGGGTAATTGGTGGGGCCACATCTACGGTGCATCTTAGATGAGTACAGGCAAACCATACTAAATGCAGAATACGAATGTCTTCATGCACTAAAAAACAAAATGCCATGAAGGCTTTGTTAATCAGTTTGATGAAAATAGTTAAGATTGTATATGAAACCAGCACATTGTACCTCTTGATTGCACTAATGTACACAGCTATGATTTAATAATAAAAACAATAAAAATAAATAAAAGAAAAAGAAAATCAATCAAGAAAAAAAGAAAGAAATCTTTTGCAACAATCTGGATAGAACTGGAGACTATTCTCACTAGTAAAGTATATCAAAATAGAGAAACACCACATGTACTTGCTATTAAACCAGAATTAAGCAATGAGCACACATGTGCACAGAGGACAGAAAACACAGTGGAAATCATGCAGAAGGGAGAGAGGAGAAAGGGATGGGTGCAAACCTACCAAACCTACCAAATAACACTATTTAGATTTGGGGCACACTTATAACCCTGACATAATCATCACTGAAACTATTCATGTAACCAAAAAACATTTGTACCCTTTTAATATTTTGAAATTAGAAAAAAGAAATGTTCAAAAGTATTATACTGGTGCCTGTGGCACAAGCAGCTAAGGCACCAGCCACATACACCTGAGCTGGCAGGTTCCAATCCAGCCTGGGCTGCCAAACCTCAATGATAACTACAACCAAAAATAATAGCTGGGCATTGTGGTGGGTGCCTGTAGTCCCAGCTACTTCAAAGGCTGAAGCAACAGAATCGCTTAAGCCCAGGAGTTGAAGGTAGCTGTGAGCTGTGATGCCACAGCACTTTACCCAGAGTGACAGCTTGAGTCTCCGTCTCAAAAAAAAAAGCATTATGCAATGTATTAGATTAAAAATTAATAATGCATATTCTAGATTACATAAAAACGATCAGAATTTATTTCGGTGTAAACATCTTCTACATTTTATTTTAAAATGGGAAATAAATACAGAATCTCAATATTCCATTATTTTGCATAATTTTCAGTTACCATAATCTGATTATTGCAAAGAACTTGACTTCAGTTACCCAGTTTGTGGTACTTAGTTAAGTAAGCAGACTAGCAAACTTACGTAGCCTGTTTAGCAGAGTGTTAGATTTCCAGAATATATACTGTACTTCCAGCAAATGACCAGAGGTTTCTTTTCTGGTGATTTCTAAATTTGACATCCAATGTCATGTGCCAGCATGAATCCAGCATGTGCTCTCTCTATGGCCTACAGATGCTTCCTTCATTCTCTGTCCTCCAAAGGTAGAGAGAACTTGAGAGGAAATGCTCTGACATCTTTCTTATAAGGATATTAAGACTATCGTGAGTGCCTCACGCTCACCATGACCTCATCTACTCCTCAATATCTCTCTAAGCTTTAATCTCCAAATACCATCACCTCTGGATGTTGGCTCAACATATGAACGTTTGGAGGACACAATTCGGCCTGTGAAAATCCCTACAGACATAACTGAAGAGAATGAGATGGTGTGGAACTTTGGGAGACTAAGTGCCCATTTGTAAACTGAAAGGATTTCCTGAGCACCAAATTAATCCCCGAAGAGATATCAACCATGTACGACAGCCAAAACGATTTGATACTTGCTGCTTAGCTAGGATTAATTGACTTTCGTCTCTCAACTACCTTCTCAAATTTATGTGTTATTATTTGAAATCCTGAAGAAGTTGTCCCTTTCAGGTTGGCAAAGGCTTCTCTGTTTCATTCTCTCCAGCCAAGTTTTCCCTAGGTTCATCTTCTTTTTATGTAAAGCCATAACAAAATCAGAAAACAGCTTCCAAGATCTACACTAATGTTCATTTCTTACATCATCTTCTTGCCCACTTATTTCCAGTTCTACCAAATGTTCTGCTACTATTTAACATACCAGTTTTCAGCTACATCTAACTCAACCTCTCAGGTGATATCAAGTATTTCAGCATTTCAGGTGTTTGTCAAGTAGGCAAGGTGATAATTCTATACACTAATATCCATATCACCAATTCAGGATAGGATAAAAGCTACAATAAAAAACAACTTCCAAATCTCAGTGGCTTAGCAATAACAACAAAAAGTTTACTTCCTGTACCTGCATGGTAAGGGTTTCTTTTTCAGTCATTGACTAGGAGTGATGAAGTATCTGACATCTTGTAGCTGCAACATTTGGAACATTAGTCAAAGCAATTGTGAGCAATAGGAACAAAGTGGGAGACATCACATTATGCTACAAGCCTACAGTAATCAAAAAGTTGTGATACTGGTATCAAAATAGACACCTACATTAATGGACCAAAATAGAGAACCCACAAATAAGGTCATATACTCTCCAACCAGTTGATCTTTGATAAAGCAGACAAAACCAAACATTGGAGAAAGGACACCTTATTCAATAAACGGTGCTAGGAAGATGGAATAGCTATGTGCAGAAGAATGAAACCAGATCCCTCTCTCTTATTTATATACAAAAAATAATTCAAGATGGATTAAAGGCTTATATGTGTTAAGTCTTAAGAGTTATGCCTTAACTCTCCAGGTAAGTTGACTTATGCCTATAAATTCTAGCACTCTTGGAAGGCCAAAGTCGGGAGAGTACTTGAGCTCTGAAGTTTGAGATTAGAATGAGCAAGGGCGAGACCTTATGTCTATTCAAAATAAAACAATCACTCCTCTCAAAAGTAGCCAGACATAGTGGTATGCACATGTAGTTCCAGCTACTTGGGAAGCCGAGGTGGGATGAACCATTTGAGCCCAGAAATTTGGGGCTTCAGTGAGCTCTGATGACATCACTGCACTAGAGTCCCCATGACAAGACCAAGACTCTCATAAAAAGGAAAGAAAAAAAAAAAAAAAAGATGCCAGGACACTCAACTATAATGATTCCATGAGACTAGAAGAAAACTTAGAAAAAACTTTTTTGGACATTATTATACATTTGCTCAGGCAATGAATTTATGAATAAGAACCCCAAAGCAAGAGTAACAAAAGCAAAAATAAAAAATTGGACTAAAATATGCTACAAAGTTTCTGCATGGCAAAAAATAATCAATAGAGTAAGTAGACAACCTACAGAATGGAAGAAAATATTCACAAGCTACACTTCTACCAAAGAACTAACATCTAGAACCTACAAAGAACTGAAATAATTAAACAATAAAAATCAGTAATAACCCTGCTAAAAAGTGCCAAAGGACATGAGCAGGCTTTTTGGGAAAAAAAACAAAAAGACATAGAAAGGGCCAATAAAAAATATTTTTAAAAGCTTGACACCATAAATCTTATAAGAAATGTAAATTAAAATTACAATAGATATCATCTTACTTCATTCAGAATGGACATTATCTAAAATTCAGAAAACAATGCATGTTGATGAGGATACACTGTGGAAATGTAAATTAGTCCAACATTTATGGCAAACAGTCTGGAGATAATAAAATAACTAAACATGGATACCATTTGATCTAGCAATCTCACAATCAGGTATTGACCCAAAGGGAAAGAAAGCATTAGATCAGAAAGATACCTGCACTTAACTATTGAATGCAACACTATTCACAATTGCACAAACAAGAAATCAATATAAGTATTCATCAATTTATGACTGGATAAAGAAAACATTTCATATACACCATAGAATAGTATTCAGTCGTATAAAACAATGATTTCTTTTGCAACAACTTGAGTAGAACAGGAGGCTATTATCCTAAGGGAAGCAACTCAGAAACAGAAAATCAAATACTACATGATCTCACTTATATCTGGAAGATGAGTAATGAATACACAAGACATAAAAATAAAAAAATAGACATTGGAGAATCAAAAGAACAACAATGTGGGAGACTGGAAGGGGTTCCAAAAATGGTAAATTACCTAACTGGCATTATGTACACAAATTTGGTGATGAATATACAAAAAAACCCAGGCTCACTATTACTCAGTATATCCATAGTGACAAATCTGCATATGTATCCCATTCATGCATGAAAATAATAATGACATAATACATATCTGAAAGTTTAGCCTTACCCAATTTTGTCAGAGAAAAAATAATTTTTTTTTTTTTTTTTTTTTTTGAGACAGAATCTTACTATGTCACCTTTGGTAGAATGCTGTGGCATCATCATAGCTCACAGCAACCTCAAATTTCGAGGCTTGCATGACTCTCTTGCCTCAGCGTCCTAACTAGCTGGGACTACAGGTACCCACCACAATGCCCAGCTATTTTTGTTGTTGTTTTAGTTGTCGTTGTTGTTTTTAGCAGGCCTGGGCTGGGTTCAAACTGCCAGTGTCTCTATATGTGGCCGGCACCCTCGCCATTGAGCCGAGAAGAAAATATAATTTAAATTCAAATTTTTTCTATAAATCAGTGAGTTTATGTTTTTCTATCTCATGACTAATTTTTTAAATAAAAACTACAAAAGTTTATTATGCATATGTATACGTGGTAAGATGTGTTTATGCATATATGCATGCATTATATTTTATATTGTGTCTACATTATAAAACATAGTATGGTATGTCCAAAATCCTTTAAGAAATTTTATTTCAATTGGTTCAATAAATGAATGCTTATATAAAAAACATAGTAATTAACCCAATTATTTTAATTCACGATTTTTTTTTTTTTTGAGACATAGGCTCACTTTATCACCCTTGGTAGAGTGCTGTGGCATCACAGCTCACAGCAACCTCCAACTCCTGGGCTTAGGTTATTCTCTTGCCTCAGCATCCAGAGTAGCTGTGACTACAAGCACCGGCTATTTTTTTGTTGCAGTTTGGCTGGGGCTGGGTTTGAACACACCACCCTCAGTATATGGGGTTGGTGCCCTACCCACTGAGCAACAGACACCACTCATAGTTCATATGATTTAAGTGAATCTTTGATAAATTAATTGGTCTTAAAATTGTTAATTAAATAAAGTTAGAAATGTTTGTAAAAATGTCACTTTACAGTATTCCTGGGTTTCCTGTTCAGATAGTTTTAAATTTTCCCTTTGCTAGATGTTTTATGGCTTTAACTATAAACTCAACCTAAAACAAAACAATCCTTGTTTATGTAATTCTTTGATAAATAACCTTGATTGTTGTTTAATAAAAACAGCTGTATACTCTGAAGTATGGATGACATACCTATATTTTTGACTTTAAATTTCTTACTTAGGTTGATATAGAAAGGCTATAAAATAAATTAATTAAAAGTAAAATAATGATTAGTTCTATTGATATACCAATTTTCTTAAATACTGTAGATATAATTCTTCAATAAATTAGGTTATTATAAATGCAATAAACATTTACAAATGAACTTTTCAAGTAATTTGAAAACTTTAAATTTTGATATGTCAAATTGGAAGAAGAGATACACCTTAAATGTCTGGGTCATATCCAAATAAGATAAAAAACTGAAATAAATTGCTAATTGCATATACGTTCATCCATGGCTTCTTAGACTAAAAATAAAGTACTAAGTGTATTTAGGTCTGTTAGTTGAAATATGAATTTAGGAAAAAAGTAATTTTGTTTGAGAAAGAATCTTATGTGGCTATTTTTTGTCCTAATCTGAAATAATTGGTTGTTTAAAAAAAAAAAATACAGGACTAAGACTAGAGGTTTAGTAAAATAAGAAAACATCTAAACAACTTGATGGGGATTTATAAAGGATGAATATCATTAAGGAAATTTTATGTGTGATCAGGTTAGCTGGATTGAAAGGAATATTAATATGTATTTTTCTAAAAAGTGAACACTGGTGTCAGGAGTGCCCTGACAGAGGCCCAGAGTCTAGTCCTCTATATATAAAACAAGGTTTTATGGAAGTATCGATCAGCTCTTAATTAAATTGCAAGCAGTTTTGGTATTTAATCCTAAAATCTGTTTCTTAAACAGCCATGTTCTTAATGAGATCTAATCTCCTTAGTTTCAGGATAAAATCCTATCTTCTTCATTCAAAATGATAATATCCTTTCTTCAAGTTTTTCTTTTGAAATTTTTAAGATTTATAGCTCAGAGGTTTAACGTTTGCTGTATCACACTGCATATGATCTGTAGCTCATATTATTATTATTTTTTTTAATAATTTTATTGAATCATAATTATGTACATTGGTGCAATCACAGGGCACGATTCATATACATGCAGAAATATTTTGATCATACTGTTACAGATATCCTTCATGGCATTTCCTTGATCACTATATAAAGACATTAATACTCTACCTTTAATAAGTTTCGCCAGTACCCTGCTAAGATGCACCGACTTAATAAAAAAGCAATACTCAACGTTGGTTATTATTGAAAAGCACCAAATTGGTAAAAATTTACCTTGCACAAAGAAAAATTAGGAGAAGTAAAAAGAAAGTCTAAAAGGCCACTGGAGCCCGTAATGAGACGTCTGTAGCCAGCAGCAAAGGGGATCTGGCTCATTTTCCCATCACATTCCTCATCAAAATCTATCTCCCAAAGTATTTTGAATCTTACAGGTTCCACCAACCTTAATGAAGATTATGCAGATTGCTAGACATTCTTATCTCCAACAATATTGCATACTTTGAAATCTTCATTTACTGTCTTATTACAACAGGTAATGGTTCAGGGCATCAGTTACAGTAGAACCCTGGCCATGGCTAATATCAATCACTTAAAGATATTGTTACCATTTCTTTTTCTTCTGCATAATATTGTAAACTATAGGATTACTTCTTAAATTAATTAATATTAGTTACTATTAATTATAATTTGCTACTCATTTTAAAGTTGATACATTATAGGTCACTTTTTTGTAAACTCTATGACTGTTTAAAAGCGTCCATTATGATGTATGAGTAGTTCCTCATTAATTCAGATTAAAAGCATGTAATGTTTACCTAATCTGTAAACAAAGTACTGAAAGTCCATCAATAAGGCCTCTTCCCTATGATCAACTATAATATATCTAGAACATACAGATTGGATTTTTTTTTTTTTTGAGCCAGAGTCTCACTGTGTTACCCTCAGTAGACTGCTGTGCATCATAGCTCACAGCAGCCTCAAACTCTTGGACTTAAGCGATTCTCTTGCCTCAACGTCCCGAGCTGGGACTACAGGCCTCAACGTCCCGAGCTGGGACTACAGGCACCTGCCACAATGCCCAGCTATTTTTTGGTTGCAGCTGTCATTGTTGTTTAGCAGGCCCAGGCTGGGCTCAAACCTGTCAGCCTTGGTGTATGTGGCCGGCACCCTACTCACTGAGCTACGGGTACCAAGCCCAGGTTGGATTTTTTTAATCAAAAAATATAATGTAATTTTGACCACGATGATAATTCAAATGATTCAATTCTTTTTCAAATTTTGTATTACAAAATGATGTTCAGTGTTCTCCATGTTTTAAAAGAAAATATAAGAAAGTTTTTATCTAAAAATTATCCTTGAGAAAACATTTTTAAATGATTGGCAATATTCCACTATGCATGCTTTAAAATAAACATAAAAATTCTGATGACACATTTCCCTCTCCCAATAAGACTAAATTCCTGCCAAATTCTAAATTATATTTTAAGAAAAGTTGAAGTTATGTCAATCAATGTTTTGTTACATTTTAAATGGGGAACTTTGTTCTCATGTTCATGCACATTAAAAAAAAAAAGTTATAAAAAAAGGCTGAGATTGTCCCCTAGAAAGAAAATAGCTTTTTTTTCTTTCTTCTTTCCTGCTTTTCTTATTTTTTTCTGTGCCAAACTCTACTTCAGAGTTCATGGGTTATCTGCAGGCTCTGTTTAATATTCTGGGAAAGTTTTGCGTGTATACTAGGCTATGCAATGTTAAGGAGAATTGGGTCTTACATTTATCTTTTTTCCCTCTGCTCCCTTCCGTATCTGTTTTTTCCACTTGTTCTATCCTGGCTACTCTTTCCCACACTATCGGGTCATCAATGCAGTTCCAGTCAATACACCTGTGTGTGCTAAAACACTCCCAGGATCAGAGCCTGTAGAGATACCGTCAATGGCTAGAGTTAGATGAAAGGGGCTTTATGCCAGACACCAAAGTCACAGGACTTTTAAGAGAGGAAAGGGGAAAAGGTTTAGGGAAGGATAGATGAGGATGAAAATGTTTTTTATCCAACAGTTCCTTGTTTTCACACACATATGAGTACTGTGCTACATTTTACTTGGAAAGAATAGAAATTCTTAGTGGTATTCATTAATGAAAGGGAGCAAGTAAAATCTCAAGTAATAGGATAAGATAACCCAAAATTCAGTTCTAGCTGCCTTTGAAATACATTTTGATTTTTTTCTTTTTTTTTTTTCTGCTTTTTTGTTCCATTTGGCAGGGGCCAGGTTTGAACCCACCACCTCCAGTCTACAGGGCCGGCCCCCTACTCCTTGAGCCACAGGCACCACCCCAGTTTTCTTAGCTAATAATTATATAACTGAGTTTGCATTTACTGAGCACACATCAGTTGCTCTGGGAAACAGTAAGAAAACATGGTAAGTAGCAGAAAAAAGTTAGAATAAAGCTTACAGAACAAAAACATATATATGGCACAGGTTACACCCCAGATGGACAACTTAAGTATACTACAGCATACAGCTATAAAGTAAGCTGTGCCTTACAGTTAGTCTAATGAATTAGAATGGACCCTGTATTTTCTTAGTATACATAATTTTTCTTGTTTATCTCTTTCTTTCAAGTTCTTTCCAAGGAAAAATACCAATATCAAGTCTAATCCCATGAAATCAGAGGGGCAGCCCCTGTAGCTCAGTGAGTAGAGCGCCCACCCCATATACTGAGAGTGGTGGGTTCAAACCCAGCCCTGACCGAACTGCAACAAAAAAATAGCTGGGCATTGTGGCGGGTGCCTGTAGTCCCCGCTAGTTGGGAGGCTGAAGCAAGAAAATTGCCTAAGCCCAAGAACTGGAGGTTGCTGTGAGCTGTGACGCTGCAGCACTCTTCAAGGGCAATAAAGTGAGACTGTGTCTGTACAAAAAAAAGAAAACAACATGAAATCAGAGGGTGCAATA
>CAUYON010135631.1:0-28943 GCA_963573935.1 Arctocebus calabarensis
TCAATGCATTGAATCCCATAATGGCATAAATGTATTCATGATCTATGTACAAATGACTTAATAAAAAAAAAATTAAGATGGTGCCTGTGGCTCAAAGGCGCTGGCCCCATATGCTGGAGGTGGCAGGTTCAAACCCAGCCCCGGCCAAAAGCTGGGGAAAAAAATAATTAATTTTAAAAAAAGGAATGGAAATTCATATGAGTACTCCACATGTGTACCCATATGCACATTGGGAGGGTCCAGATGGAAGAGAGATTCACACCTGAGGGCACAATGCACACAGTCCATGTATGGGCACACTTGTCACTTTGACTCAGGCTGTTCAGAAGTAATTCATGTAACCCAAACATTTGTACCCCTCATAACATTCTAAAATTTTAAAAAAAAGTGCTGCAGGGTAAAACAAAGCTTGAAAGAGAGAAATGGAAGGAATTGCTGAAGAGGTAACATCTGGGCAAAGACTGGCAGAAGGAAGCCACGGGGCTTTCTAGGGAAAGAGCGTCCAAAGGAAAGGGCCGTCCCACACGGGGCGGCGTGGTGGACTGGACTGGTGTTTAGCAGGTGCGCCTGGCACCGAGCCGGTCCTGGACGTGAGCCTGTGTGACCTCACATGACAAACTCAACTCTTCTGTGCCTCAGCTTCTTCATTTGCACCTAAAGGGGATAATAATATCACTTCTGGCAGCATTACGAGCAGCCAGTGAAATAACGCATCAGAGATTCTTCAGCATAGCACAGCCCCAGCCTGGTGTTTGGTCAGCGGTGCAAGCCCAGCCTTCCCTGAGCTTATGGCTCGGTCTGCTGGGTGTTATTGGTGCCCGTGCCATCCAAGGTAAGTACTTTACTGTCACCCCTACCTGGCATATAGTAAATGCTAAATAAATGGTTAATAGTTCCTTGATTTTGATTCGGGTGGTGGTAAAAGCCATAAAAGCACTTAACATTGTGTCGGCACATAGACAGTAGTTGGTAATGTTTCCCTCGTTCAGTCCATCAGTCATTCTTCCATTCATCAGAAATAAATAAGAGGCAGTTGCGGTTGTCAAGATCCTTGTTGCCTTATAGCCAGGCAGCCTAGTGACACAAAGGGGAGGGTCAGACTCTCAGAAATGCACAGAAAGGCCTGTTGGAGGACAGGACCTGTGGCTGCACTTCCAGCCTGCCTGGACTGGGCTGAGCTGGTGCAGCGCTGTAGGAACCACGCACCACGGCTGCAAAGCGAGGCCCAGGTGTGGACCAGAATCGTCCAGCTGGAATCTCCCAGCTGTATTGCTGTTGCTCTAGGACATCTGGAAACACCCACTTCTGAGGGGCTGGCTGGGGTCCTGCTGGAGCTCTCCCCCTGCCCCTCCAAGGCCTCTCTCTTCCCCTTCTCCCCCTGGCTCTGTGACACTGCAGGTCACCTGTGTGGACAGTCTCCTTGTCTCCCGCACCTCTTCGCTCGGCTGCCATAACCGAGACCACAGACTGAGCATGTGAAACATCAGGGATTTATTTTCTCATGACTCTGAGGAAGTCTGAGGTCCAGGCGTGGCAGGGTGGGCTTCTTCTGAGGCCTCTCTCTCTGTGGCTTACAGGCCTCTGTCTTCTTTGTACGTATCTGTGTCCAAATTCCCTGTTTTTAAGGACATTGGTCAAATCACATCAGGGCCCATCCTACTGACCTCATTTTAATGGAATGACTTTTCTGGACCTTATTTTCATAGACACATTCTGAAGTACTTGTGCTTAGAACGTCAACATAGGAATTCTGGAGAAACACAATATTTATCCCAGCACGGCCTCTGACTTCTGGTCGAGTTTGGCCGATAGGAGATCAGCAGAAAGCTGGAGGGTGGGAGAGGCTGAGTTGGGGTGTTGGTTCAATCCCAGCTGCCCAGTGGAGTCCCTGAGGACAGAACATCACCTCGCATCAGGCAGTCCTATCTCCACAGCCCCCTCCCAGACCTCCCCAGGTCCAGAGCTTCCGTCTCCTTTGCTGCGTCAGAACGGGGGTGAGGATGGGGCCCAGTATTATTATTGTCCCCGGTGACTGGTGAGTACCCTTTTCCCGCCCTGCCACCCATCTTTGTACACAGGCCTTCTAGTCAGCTCCCTCAAATGATCCAACTGTGCGTGCCATCGGCTTCCAGCTGAGATCCTGATTGCTGGGGGAGGCGTGGGAGGCACAGGGGGAAATGATTTTACCTAACACTGATGGTGAACTTAGGAAGAAGAGGCGGGGCCTCTGTGTACTTCCTTGGCCTTGTTTTCTTGGGGAGTTTTTTGTGGCGTCCTCTACTGGTCATTTTGTCCTCTTACATTGAAGGTCACATAAAGTAACGGGAGGAGAAGACGTGTGTGTGTGTGTGTGTGTGTGTGTGTGTGTGTGAAGATCTGGATTGACAGCCAGCTCCTTCTCACTCGGGGCTGTGACTTATCAACCTCTGTTCCCTTTCTCAAAAGCTTTCAGTTCCAGGTTTGCAGACGATGACGGAGTTAGAAAGCTCCAGCATCTCGTTGTGATGCATCGATTAAATTACATTACATGGGAGAGCCAATGCTCCATAAATGTTTCATTTTTTTCCTAAATAAAAAAGGGTCCCCAGAGTACCTTCATTTTGGAAATGCCTGTGGGAATCTGAACTGAGGGGACCTGGCCAGGACAGAGGGGCAGGCTCCAGCGTCAGGGACCTGAGTGGGGCACGTACGGTCTCCTGGTCGGGTGGCTTTTGAGTCGCTTCTCTGTTCTTCACCTGTTTCCTAATCTGCAAAACAGAAACAGTGGAAGCTTCCTGTCTGCTCCTGTCCTGGCCATTGATCCAGGGCAGTGGAGTGACAGACACGGGCCTCTCCTTTAACCCTATCAGGTGCCTCTGCCCCGCCCCTCTGAGCCCCACCACCGGTTCTGCAGCTCCTTAGACACTGTGTGCCCCCTGCTACCATCTTCCTCCTGCCTGGGAGACTTGTGTCTTGCTGCACCTGTCAGCTCCTGCTTATCCTTTGGAGTTCAATGCCAGCGTTTATTCCCCAGGGAAAGCTTCCTGCCCTTCCCCCTCCTCCCCTGTGAGAATCAGACCTTCCAGGACAAATTTTCAGGCTTCCTGGAACTTCTGTTTCCTATCACTATGAGAACTGTGATTAAATCATTGCCTTAAAATTAATGGTTTACCTTTCATATTTCCCATTAGGTGGAAGCCCCAGGAGGGTAGGGTTGTGCCTTCTTGTAACAGTCCTTTAGTGAATTCTGCTCTGTCACCTGCCAGTGGGTGACCCTAAGCATTTTACTTACTGTGCCTCAGTTTCCCCATTTCTAAATGGGAATAAGATCTTCACAAGGGCTCCTTCATTGGGCCCTTGTGAAGATCAAGTGTGTGAATAAATACAGAGCACACAGGCGTGCCAGGTAGCAACTGCTGCTGAATTCTCAGTCGCCCTCTCACAAATACCCATGGTATGAAAGGAGGTTAAGAGTAAATTGTTGGACACAATTCAGTGCTGTCTCTCCCTCCCGGGTTTGACAGATAATGGCAGACTCCATGCAAGAGAGGCTCCATGGCAACACTCTCTATTCTAGGGAATGTTCCATTGTTCTGTGAACACAATGGAGTCCCAGCCTGGGGAAGGCCCCTGGTCCACAGAGCAGGGACTGCTGGAGCCCAAGGAGAGGAGTGTGGTTCTTGGTTATGTGCCTGGTTCAAGGCGGCCTTGAAGGGAAGGCAACAGAGATGTATTGGCGGGTGTTTGCCTTTCCCCCTTGGTAACTCTAGGTTGTTTGCAGACCACAGATTTTTCTCAGGTTCTCTCTCTGGCCTCATACTGTTATTAGACATGAGGAGACTTACTTTCAGGATGGACGAGTGTTCAACCATCTCAATTTCTGGTTTCCTCCTTCATTAAGTAGAGACAGTAACAAAATATCACTGATGTGGACATTCACCCAATGTCTAATGACTTCATTAATGGACATAAACAAGCACATGAGCACATACGCATGTACATGTACACTTGTGCACACACACATACACATGCACATGTACACACATGTATATGCACACATGTGCACACCCATTCACATACACATGCACATGTACACACATGTATATGCACACATGTGCACATCCATTCACATGCACATGCCCATACATTCACATGCACACATGTGCACATGTACACACACGCACACTCACAGTGCACACCCATTCACATGCATATGCCCATACATTCACATGCACACATTCAAATGTGCACATGTGCACATGTACACACATGCACATCCACAGTGCACACACCCACACATGCACACTTCTGAACACACACATGCATGCGTATGCACATGTACATGCACACCCATTCAAATGCACACACATACACACCTTCACATGCACTCATATATACACAAACATTCACATGCACACACACAAGCAATCTCAGGGCACAGCTCCAACAGCTGTCACAAAACACAAGCATTGACTCTCCTCCTCACTAGCTAGAGAAGTCTGTAAGACCATTCCTTACTTACCATCCATTTCCACCTGCTTTACAAACACTTAAAATAATCCTGGCTATTTGGTTGCTCGTTTTGAAATAAATTGGAAGTTGGTAAAAATGGAGGGCCAAAAGGAGGCAGCTATGAGAAAGGAAAAATACATCCTGCCAGAAGCAGGGACACCAGCCGTGCAGAAGTGACTTTTTGTTTGTTGTGCTTTTTTGTTTTTTGTTTTCTAATAGGATTTTTTTCTTTTCTTTTCTTAAATTTCAGTTTGATATAAGGGTAAAAACAATCAGTTAGGTTACATTGTTGACGTTTGTCAGCCAAAGTCCAAGTTCTAGTTGAGCCCTTCACCCAGGAGGTGTGCCGGGTACCCTTACCTTGTGCCCGTTAGGGGGAGGGAAACAGGGCAGGTATTTTTAAATCCTAGTAGTTCGGAGTCATTTCCTTTAAGGAAAACACTTTTAAAAATCTTTTTGATATTATTATTACTTTTTAATGTCATGGCCGTTTAAAACCAGAAGCACCTGTGTGGTGCTCTAGGCCAAAGCCCTTATTTTGTAATGAAAGAGTTAAGGGTTAGGGTACAGAGTATCCCTAGCTAGTCCACAGCCGAATCCAGATAAAGCCCCAATGACCTGCAAGTCTGTCTGTGATCTCTCTTCCTTTGCTTTCTCTTCTTTTTGGTCGACACACATATAGTACACAGGTCTCCACTGGACACCAGTCTCTGACCTGTCAGGAATCTTTGCCTACATGAATGTAAGTGTTAAATTATTAACACCTTTTAAGGCATTTTTAGATATGGTAATTAGTACCTTCAGGCTCCGCTTCCGTGTGTATGCCGAGGACATAGAGGTCATCACTCACTATAGTTTCCCCGTGACCCAGATTCACAGAGATGTGTGTCCAGAGTAGGGTATTTAAAAGCATTAGTCTACAAATGTAAGGGCTTACGGTGCACCAACACACAGTTATTGGGTCTGAGCGTTATAAGGAGAAGAAAAAGGATTGGTAAGTTTCTAGCCTTCCAGGAAATTGTAACATCTCTGGAGAGAGTCATAGTTTAAAAAATGTGGGGAAGGGGCCTCCAGGGCAAGCTGATTGAGGGGTTGAGAGGGGTGACTCTGAAGTCTGTCCTGGCTCCCCTGTGACCCGTGCACGTCCACTGACTCCAAGAGCCTTATAAGTAGAATGGGGAGAAAAGGAATTCCTGCCTTGGAAGGCGGTTGTGAGCATTGAAGAGAATACCATCTGTCAATCACTTAGAACAGTTCCTGGGACGTAGTGAACACTCAGTAAACACCAGCCATAGAACTGAGTTCCGTGGTGGCAACCGAGTGTACACTAGGAGTTTCTTCTGACTGCTTTGTGCCAGGCTGTGTGCCAAGGGATGGGCATGAGGAGGTCAAGTAAACAGGCCAGGGCAGAGGCCAGTGAACTCCAGCACTGGGCCACATCCCACCCAGTATTTAAATAAAGTGTCATTGGCAGAGTTGGGTAATTGCAACAGAAATGATTGTGGCCCCCCAAACCTAAGACACTTTCTCTAAGGGCTTGTGCACAAGGAGTTTGCCGACGGTTGGTTCAGACACTTCCCAATTTGAAGTGTGTTCCGGGGACCCCGCCATCAGCACCAGCTGAGAACAGCCATGGGAACGCACACCCTCGGGCCCCACCCCAGACGCGTTGAATCAGAAGCTGCATTCTGACGCAATCACAGGTTTCCTTAGATGCACATTAAAATGTAGTAAGTGCCACGGTTGGCATCAAAGACGTCTAAATCAGTCACTGAGATGCCGTAGAAAGTTTATGATGGCGGGACGTAGAAGGGACTTGAACACTTACTTCGTATCAGGCAGGGGCCTAAATGTTTTTCATAGAATCCTAACAAGTGTTTTTCTAAGTCTTAACAATGGTTAAGAAGAGGATACTCCTTTTTTTTTTTTTAAATTCCAGATTAACATATGGATACAAAGTATTGGATTACATTGTTTGTGTTTGTTAGGAAAAAGTTGAAATTGTAGTTGAGCCCTTCACCCAGGAGCCCTTCACCCGTACCCCTACACCTTAGGGCGCCCAGGAGTGTGCCCTGTACCCCTACGTCGTACCCCTTAGGGCGCCCAGGAGTGAGCCCTGTACCCCTACGTCGTACCCCTTAGGGCGCCCAGGAGTGTGCCCTGTACCCCTATGCCGTACCCCTTAGCTTACCAGGCAACCTCCCTCCGGCCCTTTCTCCTTTCTGTCTCTCCTCCCTCCCCCTACTTGAGTTTGTGTCTGTTTTTTCCTTGCATGGGCTCGTAGTTCTTCATCTACTAGCTTCATATTCATATTGAGTGCACTAGGTACTTGCTTTTCCATTCTTAGAATACTTTACTTAGGAGAATTCTCCAGCTCCATCGAGGTAAATGCAAATGATGTAAAGTCTCCATCTTTTAAATGGCCAATGGTATTCCCTGGTATACAGATCATAGTTCATTCATCCATTCACGAGTTGATGGGCACTTGGGTTGTCTCCATATGTAGGGAATTATGAATTGAGCTGCAATAAACATTCTATCTAGTGCAGATATCTTCACGGTGAGATGATTTTTTTCTTTTAGAGGTGAGAAGTAGTGTGGGATTGTGGGATCAAATGGAAAGTCTACTCTTAACTCTCCGTATTTCTTTCCAAAAGGGCTGTATTAGTTGCAGTCCCACCAGCAGCATGAAAGTGTTCCCTTCTCTCCCCGCCCTCCCCAGCACCTGCAGCTCTCTCCCTTCCCCTCCCCCATGCAGTTTTTTTGGCCGGGGCTGGGTTTGAACCCACCACCTCTGGCATATGGGGCCGGCGACACACTCCTTTGAGCCACAGGTGCCGCGCAGCTCTGAGGCTTTCTGATGTGGGCTATTCTCATCAAAGGGTAAGAGGCTAGTGATTTGAAGCAAGGCTTTCAGGTAGGTGGTGAAGGGGGGAGCCGGCTGGAATCCCAGTCTGCCAACCGCTGGCCATTTCCTCTCCGTCAGGGCACTGGTTTCCGAGAATGGAGTCGTTCTGAGCCTGCTCGGCATTTCGACCACGCAAAACCGAGAATGCAGTCAGGAAGGATTTTTCAGAGAAATCTTATAGAATTGGCTCAGTGCCTGTTGCTGTGAGGGGCCCATCAGGAAAACAGAACCCACTCAGAGCGTGTAAAACAAAGGAGATTTAATTCAGGGAACTGCTTAGACGGTGATGGCAGAGCCGCACAACCACTGGGGAAGTGCAAGGCCCCGGGGAGCAGGGCGGCAGGGCGGCACTGCCACCCTTAGGTGGGAGGGCAAAGCAAGGGGTGGGATGGGGCACAGAAGCCAGAGTGACTTAGAGGAAGTGGCGCCCCAGGGGGCCGCTGTGACTGGGTCCAGACAGAGCTGCTGGGGGTACTGCCCCAGGTCGAGGCGGGGGAGTAACGGAGCCCCCAGCCAGCACTGACTCCTGCCTCGGTTTCCCTCTAGCTATCAACTGGCCAGTGCAGGAGCCCAGAACAAGTGGCAGCAGGGCAAACAGGGGACCGAGGAGCAGACAGGCCGGGGGGGGGGAGGACTCCCCAGTGCCCTGGAATCTCCTACTGGTGCCAGAGGAAGGTCCCAGGAGCTATGAGTTCCCTGTCCTGGATGCAGGCAATGTCTCTAAAATGCTCTCACGCCCCATATTGGTGCCAGTACATTGCTACGTTGCTGTTCTTGGACTTTGTCTCTAGTTTTCTTTTATCTTTTAGCACTCTGATGTGCTCTTTTTTTTTTGTGGTTTTTGGCTGGGGCTAGGTTTGAACCCACCACCTCTGGCATACGGGGCCAGTGCCCTACTCCTAATAGCCACAGGCACCACCCTTTTTAATTCTTTTATTTATTTTGCAGTTTTGGCCAGGGCCAGAGTTGAACCCGCCACCCCCAATATATAAGGCCTGTGCCCTACTCCCTGAGCCACAGGCAGCTTGCCAAATTGCCTCCTGCCTCCTGCCCCCGGCCCCTGCCTCTCAGTGGCTGACCACACACTGAGCAGCCTCTGGGTCACATTCACCACATCCCTCGCCAGCTCCCAGCGTCAGGCCTTCCTGCCCTCGCTGGTCCAGCAGATTGGACAGAAACTGTTGAGCGGGGTCTGGAGGGACGAGTGGATTTCTTCAGGCAGAGAAGGGCAGGCTGCCTTCCCCCTGGGGTGGCATCGTGTGACCCCAGAGCCAGTAAAGTTTGGGCCCTGGGCAATGTTCGTGTGCCCTTCTAACCTGTTTGGACTTTATTTTCATAGGGAGCCATGAAAATATTCCAATGGAGATGAGATAGGACTGGATTTGTAGAATGCAGACTGAACTCTGGCTGCGTCAGTGTTTTTCAACCTGTTTTTAATCTCATAGCACCCTGGAGCCTGTAGTTAAGCTTCCGTGGCTCACTTAAATCATGTCGATCTGAAATAAAAGGATGAAAAAAAAGAATATACTTATTGTGCTTTGAACGTCTTCGGAAAATAATTTAATTCATGATCTTTAAAAATTTTCACGGCATGCCAATTGAAAATCACTGTGCTATAGAATAGATCGGAAGAAGCCGGTTTGGGTGTTGAGAGCCCATTCAGACACCTCCTGCAGTGACCCAGGTGACGGACAATCATTCAGCCGTCTGGGACACATTGGGGTGGCCGTGAGTGACATAGCAGAGACCGTCATCTCAGCCATCTCCCCTCCCTGCTTCTTCCTGCCGACAGACCCCTGACCCTGTTTGGGTGCCTGCCCTCCACTTAGACATAAGCTCACACGAGGGGCCCTCCCTGGATCAGTGGGAGACTCTCAGCATGACTACACATAGCTGTGATTATTTCACAGGACACCCACACTGAGCTCTGGGTGGTAACTGGCAGTTGGAGAGGCCTCAGCACGGTGGAAGAGACAGACCAGGCTGTTCCCGCCGTGGCCGAGACTTGTAACCTGCAAACGCTCCACAGGCTCTGTTGCAAAGAAAGTTTATTCAAAAGAGTACATAAATAAACTCTTTTATTTTTATTAAGTCATTTGTACATAGATCATGGATACATTTATGCCATTATGGGATTCAATGTGTTGATTATTTGTACAAATTGGAGTGCTTACACTCTACTAACCAACATAGCCTTCACTTTATTTACCCAATCACAGCGTTAAGACATTTGTGTTCTATACCTGATAGATCCAACTTGTACTTGCAATATGCTCCATAGGCGTGATCCCCCTACTAACCCTCCCTCTATCGACCCGCCCCCCTCCCTTCCCCTCTCCCTCCCCTTCCCTCCATCATCCTGGGCTATAGTTGTGTTACATTTTTCATATGCAAGTGTGAGTGATTACAAATTGTTTTCACAGTAGTACTGAGTACATTGGATATTTTTTTTACATTCCTGAGATACTTTACTAAGAAGAATATTTTCCAGCTCCATCCATGTAAACATAAAAGAGTCTCCATTTTTTAATGCTGCATAGTATTACATGATACACACAATTTACTATATGTTTTTTTAAAGCTCCTTTTAAGAAGGGGGAAAAAAGAATAATTCTGAAGTCATCTGGGCATCTGAAGACTTTTGTCTCAAAACAAAAGCATGTTTCCAAGACAGACATTTCTAAGCACTTACAAAGAGGGATCAACTCTTGCAGTGATACTTTTTCTTTTGCAGATTTTTATTAAAATTATAAAAGTTCATATTGAAAAGTGATCAGCATCATGTTTTTGGACAGGCGAGTGACTAAATTGCTTTGCTGTACAAGTAATGTTATTAATGTAGAAACACTTGTCATTAAAATGGGGCTTTTGTTTTTCAAAATATTCACTATCTGGCCCCCAAATTGTAATGTTATCACTAGTAAGTGACCTGGCTATGTGCTCATTATACCGAATCATCAGCATGTTTGATTTTCTCCGTTTCTTTATACAGTAAAAGGCCCTGTTTAATGTGCATGATGACATGACATTAAATACACATACAGATATCTTATTCTTAAGTACATAGGTTCTATAGTGTTGTTGTTTAGGTTTGATTCTATGCTTGTTATTTTAATTCATTTGGCTTCAAAGGAATGTAAGTCCAAGTAAAAGGCCGAAGACATTTAGAATTAATTTGAGATGTAGTTCTTTCTAGCTGTTCCAGATACTTCATTTATATTTCCGGCATTTGGTAATGATACTAATCCATAAAACAACTTTAAAATCTGCCTTGGATCATTAAATTCATTTATGCTTCATTGTAGGTGTTTAAATAAATTTAACTAGCCTATATACTGAAGAACTTGGTTCTTTTTATGGACTGTAAAGTAGTATATATATTTTTAAAATGTTGCCTCAGGGTTGACTTTAAATTAGGTACTTTGAATAAGAACACATTAAGAAACTTTGTTACAGGGTATTATAACATTGGTAATTATGTCTTTTTTTTGTAAATTGAGAAGTAGGATCTTTTGTCCATGGATGTATTAAGACATTAGAAAATGTATTAAGAACTGGATGAAACCCTTTATTACAGGAGCTCAAGTCATTCTAATGGTGATATTACAATGCACCACCATGGAATACTATTGTATTACTAGTAATCTAAACACATTATCTTTACCCAAAATGTTTTGTTGCTGAGAAACCATTAAGACATTAAATTGTTGGAATTACAGCTGAATTGTGCCATCAGATTGAACTTGATTTGTTTACACCATAGTATTGATGGTTTATGTCTTAGAAATCTAGAAAAAGGAACTCTGACATAAGAAACTATATTTAAAATAAACTTTTATATAATATATAGATTCTTTTCAATAAAAATTATTTCAATGAATATAGCTTCTATTTAATTTTATCTTATTTAAAATTGTTTAAAGTTATCTGGTCTTTTTTTTTATAATGATCTGTTCTTACAGATGCTCAACAGAACAGAGTTGTTTAAAAAAGAAAAATCAAGCTGGGTGCTGTGGCTCACACTTGTAGACCCACTTATTCAGGAGGCTGAGGCAGGAGGTTGCTTAAGCTCAGGACTTTGAGGTTGCAGGGAGCTAGATTGATGCCATGGCACTCTAGCCTAGGTGACAGAGTGAGCATCTGTGTCAAAAAAAAAAGAAAAGAAAAGAACAGAAAAATCAGCACAGGTTCCACCTCCATCATATCTTTCTCTCTCTCCCTCCTCTCCCTCCTCCATAGCAAATTCTTTACTATGATGCAGTTACATCAAGCATGCATTTGATTTCTTACACAAGCCACTTTCTGTGCTTGATATATTTCCCCAGATACTTGACTATTTTTCTTCTTCATGTTTTAGCTATCTGTTCAGGTGCCACCACTCAGAGAGGACTTCCTTTGAACACCAGCCATTTCTCCTGCTGTCTCTTTATCTAGCTTCCTAGTTCTTCATCATACTTATTATCTGACTTATTTACTTATTTTTTAACCTCACTGGGTTTTTTTTTTTTATTGTTTGGGATTCATGGAGGGTACAAAGAATTAGGTTACACTGATTCCATTTGTTAGATAAAGTCCCTCTTATAACTGTGTCCTGCCCTGAAGAGGTGTGCCATACACCGTGACCTCCCCCCAGCCCTCTCTCTCTGCTCCCTTCTTCCCCTACTCCACCCCTTGTATTAGCTCATCTACTACCTTCATGTTAGAATTGAGTACATTGGATTCTTGCTTCTCCATTTTTGTGATGCTTTACTATGAAGAATGTTTTCCACCTCCATCCAGGTTAACACAAAAGATTTAAAGTCTCCATCTTTTTTAATGACTGAATAGTATTCCATGGTGTACATATACCACAGCTTGTTAATCCATTCCTGGATTGGTGGGCATTTAGGCTGTTCCCACATTTTGGCAATTGTAAATTAAGTTGTGATAAACAGTCTAGTGCAAATGTCCTTATTATAAAAGGATTTTTTTTCTTCTGGGCAGATGCCTAGTAATGGGATTTCAGGATCAAATGGGAGGTCTAGTTTGAGTTCTTTGAGAGTTCTCCATACTTCCTTCCAAAAAGGTTGCATTAGTTTGCAGTCCCATCAGCAGTGTAAAAGTGTTCCCTTTTTTCCAAATCCACACCAGTACCTGCAGCTTTGAGACTTTGTGATGTAGGCCATTCTCACTGTGGTTAGGTGGTATCTCAGGGTGGTCTTGATTTACATTTCTCTGATGATTAGGGATGCTGAGCATTTTTTCAAATATTTGTAAGCCATTTGTCTGTCTTCTTTAAAGAAGGTTCTATTCATGTCTCTTACCCAGTGATAGATGGGATTGTTGAGTCTTTTTGTTGTTGTTGTTGTTGTTGTTGCTTAATTTGAGTACTCTATAGATCCTAGTTATCAAGCTTTTATCCAATTCATAGTATGCAAATATCTTTTCCCATTCTGAAGGCTGTCTGTTTGCTTTGGTTGTTGTTTCTTAGCTGTACAGAAGCTTTTCAGTTTAATTAAGTCCCATTTGTTTATTTTTGTTGTTGCAATTGCCATGGAAGTCTTCATAAAATCCTTCCCCAGGCCAATATCTTGAAGTGTTTTCCCCATACTTTCTTCAAGAATTTTTACTGTTTCCTGCCTTAGTTTTAAATCTTTTATCCATCTAGAATCCATTTTTGTTCATGGTGTGAGGTGCTGGTTCAGTTTCAGTCTTTTACATGTGGTTATCCAGTTCCCCCAACACCATTTATTGAATAGGGGTTCTTTTCCCCAGTGTATGTTCTTTTTTGGTTTATCAAAGATCAGGGTGCTGTAAAAGGTTAGTTTCATATCATAATTTTCTATTCAGTTCTAAATGTCAATGTCTCTATTTTTGTGCCAATACCTTGCTGTTTTTGATCCCTATAGCCTTGATAAGATGGTAGAGTAATACCCCCAGCTTTGTTTTTATTACTAAGAATTGTCTTGACTATACAGGGTTTCTTCTGGTTCCATACAAAATGAAGAATTATTTTTTCAAAATCCTGAAAGTATGATGATGATATTTCAATGGGGATTGCATTGAATATATAGATTGCGTTGGGTAGTATAGACATTTTTACAATGTTGATTCTTCACAAGAATCATGGTATGTTTTTCCATTTGTTAATATCTTCTGCCATTTCTTTTTAGGGTTTCATAATTTTCTTTGTAGAGGTCCTTCATCTCTTTTGTCATCTGTATTCCTAGGTATTTTATTTTTTTTGAAGCTACTGTGAAGGGAATTGCGTCCTTGGTTAGCTTCTCATCCTGGCTATTATTGGTATATACAAAGGCTACTGATTTGTGTTTATTGATTTTATATCCTGAAACATTGCTGTATTTTTTTTCACTTCTAGGAATCTTGTGGTTGAGTCTGTGGGGTTCTCTATGTATAAGATCAGCCAAAAGCAAGAGTTTGGCCTCTTCTGCCCACATTTGGATGCCCTTTATTTCCTTTTCTTGCCTGATTGCATAAATTCCAACACTATGTTAAATATTAGTGGCGGTAGAGGACAACCTTGCCTGGTGGCAGTTCTAAGTGGAAAAGTTTTCAGTTTTATGTCCTTCAGTATAATATCAGCTGTGGATTTGTTATAGATGGCTTTGATCAGATTAAGAAATTTGTAACCTATGCCTATATTCTTAAGTGTGCTAATTAGAAAAAGATACTGAATTTTATCAAATGCTTTTTCTGCATCTACTGAGATGGTCATATGGTCTTTGTTTTTGCTTCTGTTTGATATGGTGGATTATGTTTACAGACTTGTGTATGTTAAGCCAGCCTTGCATGCTAGGATGAAACCTCCTTGATTGTGATGAATGATTATTTTTAATGTGTAGCTGTGTAATCTATGGCTAGGACTTTATTGAGAATTTTTGCACCTATTATATTCATTAGTGAAATTGGTCTGAAGTTCTTTTTAGTTGGGTTTTAGTTGGGTTTTCTTCCTGGTTTTGGTATCGGTGTGCTGTTTCCTTCATAGAATGTGTTGGGAAAGATTCCTTCCTTCTCAAGTTTTTGGAATAATTTCTGCAGAATGGATATAAACTCTTCTTTGAAGGTTTGATAGAATTCTGGTGTGAAGCCATCTAGGCCAGGGTATTTATTAATTGGGAGATTTTTTATTGTTTCTTTAATCTCAGTTCTTGAAATTGGTCTGTTCAAGAAATTTATTTCTTCTTGGTTAAGTCTAGGGAGAGGGTTTGATTCCAGGTACTGATCTATTTCCTCCACATTGTCTAATTTCTGGGCATAGAGTTTCTTGTAGTACTCAGAGGTGATCTCTTGTATTTCTGTGGCATCTGTTGTTATTTCCCCTTTATTGTTTCTGATTGAGGTTATTAGAGATTTTACTTTTGTGTTTCTAGTTAAGCTGGCCAAAGGTTTATTGATTTTATTTAGTTATTTGAAAAAACAACTTTTTGTTTCATCAGTTTTCTAAATGATTCTTTTGTTTTCAATTTCATTAATCTCTGATTTTAATTTTGGTTATTTCTTTTCTTCTGTTGGGTTTGGGATTAGATGGTTCTTCTCTTTCCAGTTTTGTAAGATGGTTCATGAGTTTGTTGATGCACTCTCTTTCTGTTTTTCTAATGTAGACATCTCATGTGATAAATTTCCCTCTTAAGACTGCTTTTTCTGTGTCCCACAGGTTTTGGTAACTTGTGTCTTCATTGTTGTTATGTTTGAGGAATTTAACGATTTCATCTTTTATCTCTTCCTGAACTCAACTACCATTCAGCATAAGGTTGTTTAATTTCCAGGTCTTTGTGGGGGGATGAACTTTTTGATGGAGTTGAATTCCTCCTTTATCACTTGCGGTGTGAGAAGATACTGGGTATAATTTCTATTCTTTTAATTTTGTTGAGGTTTGAATTGTATACTTGGATGTAGTTGATTATGGAGTACCTACCATGGGCTCAAGAGAAAAATGTATTTTATTTAGCTTTGGGATGGTGTGTTCTGTACATATACATTAATCCCATTTGTTCTAGGGTCACATTTAAGTCCTTTGTATCTTTGTTTATTTTCTGTTTAGAGATCTGTCCAACTCTGTCAGAGGGATGTTAAAGTCCCCAACTATTATAATGTTATGGGATATCTATATTGCTCAGACCCATCAAGGTCTGTTTCATAAATCTGGGAGCATTTAAGTTGGATACATAAATATTTAAATTTGAAATGTCTTCTTGTTGTATTGTTTCTTTGACCAATATAAAGTATCTATCTTTGTCTTTCTTAACTTTAGTTGTTTTACATCTACTTGTATCTGAAAATAAGATTGCAACCCCTCCTTTCTTCTGATTTGCATTTGTTTGAAATATTGTTTTCCATCTCTTAATCCTGAGTCTTGATTTGTCCTTCAAGGCTAGAGGTGTCTCCTGGAGGCAGCATATGGATGGCTTGTGGCATATGATGGCTTTTTGTGCATTTTTATTCAATCAGCAATCCTGTGCCTCTCCAGTGGTGAATGCAGTCCATTAACATTTATTAAGAGAATTGATAAGTGTGGTGAAGTTCTATTCATCTTATTTTGTGAAATTTCATTGTGTAGTTTTATCCTTTGCACCATAGTGGAAACTAAGTTTTGATCTTTAGCTTCTGTTTCTTTATTTTGCTGCTGATCTGTTGTGATGGTCACTGTTGAGAATAGGTCCAAGTATTTCCTGTAGAGTTGGTCTTCTTGTGGTGAATTTCCTCAGTATTTGTATATCCACAAAATATTTGATTTCTCCATCAAGTTTGAAGCTTAGTTTAGCAGGATACAGAATTCTGAGCTGAAATTGTTTTGTTTAAGAATATTGAAGGTGGATTACCATGCTCTTTTGGCTTGGAAAGTTTCAGTTGAAAAGTCTGATGTCATCCTAATGGCTCTTTCTCTGTAGATCAGTTGGCACTTACTCCTGACTGTAGAATTTTTTCTTTCATCTTGATTTGAATAGGTTAATTATACTGTGTGGAGGAGAAGCTCTGTTTGATTGAGATGACACAGGATTTGATTTCCATTCTGAAAGGATTGTTTCAGGATCTTTAATAAAACTTGGGAAGTTTTCATTTATGGTAGTCTCCAGTAGGGTTTCCATTCCTATGGGACAATCTACTTCTCCTTCAGGCATTTCTATTATTCGTCTGTTTGAACACTTTGTAGAGTCTCATAGTTCTCTAAACACCTGTTCTACTTTCTCTCTCTTCTGTCTCTTTAACTACCTGAGTTAACTTGAACACTTTATTCTCTAGCTCGGAGGTTCTTTCTTGTCCATGGTCTAACCTATTTTTGATACTTTCTACTGCATCTTTACATTCCTTGATTATCTCTTCACTTTCCTTAACCTCTGCTACATTTTTCTGTATTCTACATATCTCACTGCCTCCTTTGCTTCAAATCACCTTGTTTCAGAGTTTAGGTCTTAAAATGACCTCAGTCTGAGCAAAGCCAAACTTCCTCATGGCCAAAAATACAGAAGTTCTTCCTCTTGATGACAATGTTAAATCTTTTTACAATATGTCTCTGGGACACCAGGTGGTGCTTTTTTTTTTTTTTTTTTTTTTTTTAGGAGACAGCACAACCAGCAACCTCTGTGATCCTTATTCCTAACATAGTTGCCTTCGGTGATTGCCTGATTATTTCCTCAGCATTGAGACTCTGCTGGTTTGGGATCTTAAAGCTCACAAGAATATTTCAGGGGCATGTCTCACAGTGCCCCTGACTCCAGTTCCAGTGGGGTGCAGGAGTCCCTCAACCTGTCCCATGAGCGACATTCTGATCCCAGCTGATGGAATTAAAATGGCAATGCTTTCGGCCCCTGCTAAGACTTTTTCACAACCTCCCCAGCATTGAAATCTGTTTGCTGTATACTGTTTAAGTCCACCCATGCTTCCAAGCTTCCCACTCAATGTGCAGCTTCCCCCAACAACTGAGAACTCCAGAAAGGATTTCTCTCATCCTGGACCTCTGTGTGGGGCCAGCTGATCAAAGCTGGTCACAATCTTGCCTATTTCATCAGAGTTCCTCCACTCCAGATCATATGCTGTATCTAGCTCACCACCTCCTTGCTGTGCTCCCTGAGCTACAACTCCGGGTAAGGTCCCCATGCCAGATATGGCTGAGTTCTCTCTTTTTTCCCAGTCATTCTAGGAGAACTCAGCTGAACTATCCTTCTGGTGCACCATCTTGGTCTGCCCCATCTGACCTTATTTATATGTTATTTGTCTGTCTTCAACATTAAGATGTATTCCCCACAGGTCAAGAACTTTTATTTACTGCCATATCCCCAACATTCAGAGCACCATATGGAATATAGCAGGTGTGTTCAATAAATATGGACCAAATGAATTTTTATCACTAAGAATCAACAAAGAATATTTCTACACACTATTTTTTCCTTTATCCTTTTTTTGAAAAGTAAGCAGCATTACTTTATTTTTTTTATTTTTTATTTGTATTGAATCATAGCTGTGTACATTACATTACTTCAGTCATGGGGTATAGTGTGCGGGCTTCATTACTTTAATGTTGCTTTTCAGCTTCCGTTGTTACCAGAATTCTTTGGATATACTACTTGTCCATTCATCACATCTGTTGAATGTCTCACCCTCTCTCTTAAGACAGGTGCTGGGTTGTGGAGCTGTCAACTTCCCTATCATGATTAAATGATTTTATATCTCTACAACCAATTTTACTTTGTTATTGGTTTGGAATTGTCACACAATTTTTTGGGAGTTTCAGTTCAGATTCCATTGCTACACATAGTACAGAAGGAGAGATCTGATTTCTCTCAAGTGTTCCTGTCCTCTGTCCAGGATAGATTATGTGCAGGTGATACCCTGTTACAGCTTTTTAATTTACAAAGAGCCCAGATCTATGTAAGCCAAGCATGCAAAGGCTGTGGCCTTCCCTCTCAGTTCAGGTGTTCCAGCATTAGCCCCTTATGACCTCTAACCTCTTGGCATCAAGGCCCACTCCTCTGACTTATCATCTTAACTTCACTTATAGCACTTATAAAATTTTCCTTCTCTGTCTCAGTTGCTATGAATTTAAAACAAAATTAGTGGGCTTTTTTTCTTTTTGTATTCAAGTGGGGATCACTTCCCACTTTTGCTCAGTCTGTCCTGTTGACTGGAGGCACATGTGGGAATCATTTACATTAGCATTTTACAAGCAATATTTCTGAGAATGTTGACACTTCTATATAGCCAAAAGGTATCTCTACCTGGGCCCTTTCTAAATGAGTAGTAATAAACATTTATACAGTATAATCTCTGGACATTCCAATGTTTTAAAGGAAAAATTAGACATAATTTATGAATAAACTTTATTGAATGGTGACCTAATCATTTTTGTTTCAATATTTCTTCTTAGAATTGCATGTTTTATTTTCTTTTTGGCACTTTTGATAACTTTGGGTTTTTTTATTTTAAATATGGAACACTTCACTAATTTGCATGTGCAGGGGCCATGCAAATCGTCTCTGTAGCATTCCAATTTTAGTGTATGTGCTGCCAAAGCGAGCGCTTTTTGGCACTTTTGAAGAATTTCATGAAATGGAAAGTAATTATGATGATGACTTTCAATTAAGTATCCAAAAGCCATTGTTTTGGACATGTTTAATTTCTTTAATGCCATTTCTAAGCCTATATTGAGTACTAGTTATAGTCATAGGATATGCCAACTGGGTATTACAAGCTCACTTTTTGTTATTAATTATTATTTTATTCTAACGTATTTGTTTAATGCATAGTTTATTGAATTTGGACATATAAAAATATAAAACATTCCTATCACTTTGGAAAGTTCCCTTATTCTATTTCATGCCTTTAATTTTAAACTTTTCCCCCCCTGCCAGATGTTCAGACATTCCCTCTGAGAACTGAAGAGCCTCCTGGGACGGATACTTCCAAGAATTTGGATGATTTCTTGCATTCTACAAACAGAAACTACTTTGTTAAATTATGGACCAAACTTTCAGAGAAAAAATCACCAGTGGTAAGGGAGGAACAGAGGAGTGAGGTAGCAACTGAGTGCAGGGTACAATGTTGGACTCAAAGGGGAATTCGTATTTTGAGACTAATAAGTTTTCCCAAAACTATTCTCTCACTGATGTCAGCTGAAGATAAGATTTTTTACATCTCTAACAATAAACACTGGTTCTAAAAATAGAATATCCAATATGAGATGTTGTGAATGCCCTTTCCCCAAGCTCCCAGTAAAAACTCTGATACTCAACTTCTATTTATC
Source organism: Arctocebus calabarensis (assembly GCA_963573935.1). Lineage (NCBI taxonomy): Eukaryota > Metazoa > Chordata > Mammalia > Primates > Lorisidae > Arctocebus > Arctocebus calabarensis. The sequence goes on from CAUYON010135631.1 coordinate 19,638, forward strand.
AAGAACAGAAAAGCACTACCATAAAATTAACACAGTAAAATATGTATTTCAAAGGAAAATGTGCTTTGTTGCTAGAATATAATTTTGGGTGTGAGGACAAAGCTTAAAAAGTGAGTCCATTCGAAGAGTCCATTTTTATAAATTCCCACTACTTAAACTAGTCATATAACTTTGTTCCAAATTAGTGCTCTAAAAGCTTGGAGAAATCAGCATGGGCAGGTGTATGAAATGCCAAATTGGCACTATATTCAGATTAGATTGTGTTCATTTTCCATTTGTAATCATTTTTAGCTGATGATCCAGGGAATACAAAAAGTCTTAAATAATTGCAATTGCAGTTTACACAGACTTGACAAAATTTTTATTCTGGTTTCAACTCCTTGACTATGTTTCCTTAAGGCTAGCTTATTCTAAGCAAATATTGATAATTGCATCATCTTTTAAAGTCAGAACCCTAGGCAGTGGTCAAAGAATCAGACTGGTTTCTGGTTACTTCGGATAAAAAGTCTCAGGTTGTGGTGTGTAGGCATAGCTACATGGTTTACTCTGATTAAGTCATAATCATTGTTTGTCTAAGCTCAAGAAGCAGGATTTCTGTTTCCGCTTCCTGGATGTTCTGTTGCTCTTTCTCTCTCCTGGCCAGCCTCTTCCACTCACTCATTCTCTCTCACTAACTGGAGAACACTTTCATCTATTGTCTAGTCCCAGCTCTTCATGACCTCTTGGTTCTGTGCCTGTAATTCCAAGCAACTTCACTCCATCTCTTTAATTTATGTTGCTGAAGACAAGTGAATCTAACCAGTACAGCTTGACCTTTTAAGCCATGCCATGGAGGTTACGTTAGCCTGTGTTACATTAGCCATGTTTTCTTCAAATAACATCAAAATAATATGACAGCTTCTTTCCTGAGATTTCCTGGCTCTGTTTAACCCCATCCCACCCCTATGTTCTAGATTTTCTCTCTCCTTTGACTCTGCTGATTTCTGTCCTAACAAATTTGTATTCTACTCCCCTCCCATCAGCTTCTCTTAGTGGGGTGCCTAAAAAGGAGGCCTGGTAGGTCAGTGTCAAGCATTCACAGTTGATCCAGCTTTTTTAGCACTTACTGTGTACCTCTTACATTCACCCACGGTTGGAGTGGGAACAACCCCTCCTCTGTTTCAGCTCTGGTTCCCGAACTGTCCTGCTTTGCTTTCCAGTGAATATTTTTATGTTTTCTGGGCATTCTCCTGTTCTCAGATCTTTCAGTTATTATGTTTCTCACTACAGAGACACTGATTCCATGTGGGCATTGTGGCTATTAGAGCCCCACCTATATTTTGGGATTTGAGGAGATACCTTGTCACCTGGTTTTGTTGTAAATTTTTTTTTAATATTTTTGATTTTGCTATTTAGTTTCTATGGCTATTTTCATGTGGAGATTCTGGAAGATCCAAAAATTATGCTGCCCCTACCACTGTCCCTTCCCAGTTATGATATGATTAAAATCAATCACTGATAGGGAAAAAATAAGGATGGTAAAAAGTGAAATTATAGTAGTAAATGTACTAATTTAGAGTGATTTGGGACAAAATAAGGGCAAATTCACATGACAGAGAAAAACAAACAAAAAACAAAATAAATTCACAGCAAATTTGTTTAATATACAGTTATTATATAGTAATATGAGTCTATTTTGATGTATTTATGGAGTCATTCAATATGTACTTTTTAAATGGTGAAATTTAATTTAAATAGGGCTTGTTTTTTTCTTGTTTAATTGCAGTCTTCCCTAGACACAGCAACAAGATTTCCTTCTCCTCTCAGTTACATAGAAGCATAGAGCTCATGATTAGGGAAGGAGTGAAATGGTCTTGGTAATCAAATATCCACCTGAGACTCTATTCAGTGGGTGTCCACGTTAGCTCTTCTGTGTGATGGTTTCTAAGGAACAATTTCAAAAGCTTGACCTAGACGTTTTCAGGATAAAAACAGCTAACAGAAAACTCTAGGTTAGATCACAAAGAATAGTAAACATTATTCATTCTTTTTGTTATTCTCCCAAACTTACACTCTTGTAGATTAAATATATTCATTAAGCTTCTGCTTGTACTAAGATAAGTGTGCTGTGAGCAGGGGATATGAGTGACCAAAGGGACTTCTGATCTTGTGTATGTGAATTGTTTCCAGAGATGCTTAGTGTGCTAATCTTAGCACCCCTATAGATAAGTGTTTGCAATGCAATAATGTTTTTAGAATCAAATCTACTTAACATTTAAAAAGTTTCCCTAAAAGATATACAAACCCCTCGAACTACACTAGGCCCCTAGGCTAAGACAGGGGGCTGACCTGGAGCTGTGGTTCCCTACCTATAACTGTGATATATATACTTTCTCTAACAGGCTTGTTTGTTGTTATCCTCCATGCAATTTTAAGTGAATGTCAACTTACAGTGGAGCGTGGTAATGACATAAAAATCAAAACAGCACGGCTTATTTTAGATTAAGTTACTGTAAACTAAGAACAATATACTTTAAATGTACTTGCCATTTAAATAAATGTTATTATAATCTCTTTATCATTAATAGTTCTTATGTGAAACAGATAAGCAGTTGCTAATTTATCTTTTTTTTTGTAAATTAAGAGTTTAATATATCAGATTTGCAAATCTATTTTATGGACAGTTACTTAACCAGGTCATCCTCTAGCAGATGAACCATATGTAAACACGTGGGTTTTTATAAAACAGCATGTGCTATCCTGTTTTTTCTCTCTTTTTAAAACCCCCATTTGACACTAAAACTTTTGGGTGCAGAGGATGTTTCTCTTACATCTCTGTATCCCTGTCAGATGCTTACTAAGTATCAATTGTGATGCTGATGAAGTGTGGCAGAAAGACCTCCTAGTTTTTACTACTTTGGTACCGTATGTTCACTCAATCACTAAGCTACTGTATGTACTAAGATCTGGGTGACTAAAAAAGACAATAATAATCTGTAGCCTTGACAAGTTTATAGTCTTATTGGAAAGATACAAAATACAAATATGAAATATTAATAAAAATTGCCACATTATTATTTAATGTCAAATAAAGTTTATATGTTAAATTATAGTTTTTATTAAAAATTTTGGTTGTAAGTGTAAAGGTTGCTATTTTCTTTCCACTGAATAAATATCAATTCTTTTTTTAAGCCTTTTTATCCTTCTTCATTCCACATATTTGTCAATCTCTGGTAAGAAGAAAATTATTCTGGCTATTTTAATCATCTGATATTTTTAACATAAATATAATTTTCTGATTGTATTTCTTGCTTAGGAAAAAGATTCTTTACGCAGACAGCATGAGACAGCCCGACAAGCCCTAATGGGAAAGACACCCCCCGATCATACATTCCTATTTCAAAGGTAGCGATTTGATCACATTAATTTATACCTCCGTAACTTTACATTGATCTTCTAGTGTTCAGATGTATCCAAATGAGTTCTAAATCAGCAACCTAAACAGAGACCTTGGTATTAAAATGGACCCAGTGATTCAAAATTCAACCCAGTTGTATAAGATGTGTTTCCTTTTTCATCTCTCTATATTTTTTTAAATGGCATTATATGCTCATAGCTACTAGAAACTGATGGTTTTTGCAAACTGCAAAAATAATATTTCTAGTAGTGTCTGAATATAAGTTGAGCTGAGTACCGTATCCTGTTGAGTACTGTATACTTGTCTGTCCTGACTCTCAGAATGATAGCAATTAATTATTGGTGGCATCATTTGTTTAGTGTCTCTTTTCCATGTTAGACTGTAAATTCCACAGGAGTGAGGATCATTGTATCTTTAGCAATCCATGAGTTTTGGATCCTTACCATGAAATGTTTCACTAGTGCCTGCCACGTGATATGGATTTCATAGATGTTAGTGGCTATGATAATTATTTTTATATTAATTAGTATACATAAAGAGGCATATTTAGGCTTTAAGTTTTACTCAAAATGAACAATCAGATCATTGGATGATTATGGAAGATTTGCATGATATTTTGTCATTAATTTACAGGTTTCAGTGTTCTGAATTCTCCTTTCTGTGTAACTTTTTAGAATATTTGTATAAAAAATGGAGAAGTTCCTATTTTTAGAAAGTTGCTAAGAGCACTGACAAATATCTTAGTTACAGCATTAAAAATAAACATTTTAGTAAAATTAATAAAGCAGTTACTGGAGGAAGCAGAATGTTAAAAGCCATTTAAAGTTTTTTTCAATTTTCCTTCTTTTAATTATCTATAATTTTAAGCTATCTGTTGAGAATCTTTAATCAATATAAATAATGTGAAACTTTAATTTACTCATCTGCTACCATATAAAAAACATGCTATTAATTTTCTTCATGTTGGCAGGTTATCTTTGGATAGTCTGATTCCCAAGATAGGTTGCGTGGTATATGCACAGTTCTACTGAAGGGTCAAGAGGATGGTGCCAATAAATAGACAGTCTCCCCAGAAGAGCTGAAGTAGGGCACCAGGCCTATTTGAATACCCTGCAGAGAGAACTCAAGCAGTTTTATTTTTATATGTATTTATTTATTGGAGACAGAGTCTTACTTTGTCACCCTCAGTAGAGTGCCGTGGTGTCATAGCTCACAGCAACCTCAAACTCTTGGGCTCAAGCGATTCACTTGCCTCAGCCTCCTGAGTAGCTGGGATTTCAGGTGCCCACCACAGTGTTAGATGGGGTCTTGCTCTTGCTCAGCTTGGTCTTGAACTCCCGAGCTCAAGCAATCAGCCTGCCTCAGCCTTCCAGGATGCTGGGATTACAGGTGTGAGCCACCATGCCTGGCTCCAAGCAGTTTTAAATATGAACTCCAAACAGTGCATCACAAACAGATACTCTGAGTTTGCTTACATTTAGGTGCCCTTGGGCTGCTTTGCATGTAGCAACTCTAGCAAGTCTGAGAAACAGGCTAGCATATAGCATATATGAGGTTTTAAAAAAGAATATACATATATATATATATATATTATTTTTTTTTTTTTTGAGACAGAGCCTGAAGCTGTAACCCTGGGTGTGCTGTGGCATCACAGCTCACAGAAACCTCCACTCCCAGGCTCAAGCGATTCTCCTGCCTCCGCCTCCCAAGTAGCTGAGATTACAGGCACCTGCCACAATGCCCAGCTTTTTTGGTTGCAGCCATCGTTGTTTGGCGGGCCCGGGCTGGATTTGAACCCACCAGTTCAGGTGTATGTGGCTGGCGCCTTAGCTACTTGAGCCATAGGCACCGAGCCTAAAAAAAAGAATATATTATATTAGAGTTTAGTGGGAAGTATAACATTAGGATTTTTAGAAATATTTTACTTGGATACTATTTAGGGCATGAGATTATAAATAAAATTAGAAAAGATCTATTTCAATTTTTATAGCAGTTCATACTTTGTTAAACCTTTCATAACAAATAGTCTAGGATTTATGCAAAATACATATGAATCTCAAGGAAGATAATTTGCCTATATCAATGGTTTAATAGATAAGAAATATTCACCACAATGCAAGTTTGCTTCATCTTCAAATTAGAACGTAATGGTGCCAATGACTAAGATAAGCTCTGACGTGAGCAGACACATGACATTATTTACCATAGATTTTATTGTTATTTGCATTTATGTGAGAAATAGTGATCAGTATTTAGATATTACATATATGTATGCTTAGTACCATTATAAAACCCTTTGAATTTTTTTATTTTTAATTTGTAATTTCAGAGGTTTAGTGCCAGTACCTTTCACCAGTGGTCTAAGGGATTATATAACTTTAGAAGAACTGCAGAAAAGTTTTGATCTTTGTGAAGATTATTATAAACTTTCCTTTGGATCATTGGATTATTATAAACTTCCCTTGGAAAAGAGGTAAGTTGAGCAGTTTTGTTAAATAGAATTGCTTATTTTTCTGCTGGTTAGTTAAAATCATGGTACTCATCTCTAGGCTTCAGGGAAATTCTAAAACCAGGAAGCAAGGCCCCACCTCCCACTGTGAAATCTGCGGGGCATAGACCCTGCCCCTCTAGGGAGGGCACAGGCATGTGAGTATAATGTAGGTTTATACAACTGGAAGTATTTGTCTGGGACTTTGAATCTTGAGGGAATAACACAAAGATGTAGGGATAGTTAGAGATTATTAGAGTTATCAGAAGCAGAAGAACCAAGAGCTCAGAGGAAGAGCCCAGGCATACACTCTATAATTCAAGCACAGCAATGCTGCTCTGCTGATGTCTTCCTGTACTGCCACTCAGTTGAGTTCTCCTCTCCAACCTAGCTCTAAGTTCCTGCCCAGTTTTTAACCTTAGTTCTCTAGTTTCTATTCATTCTATTAACCTCCCAAAAGTCTTGAAACTACTCCCTTTTTAATATTCAAATTAGCCAAGTTGGTGTCTATAATTTGCAACCAACATCTCTGATTAGTATAATGCTACCACACATATTTCAAAATGTTTACTAAGTGATGTCTAATATATAAAAGACCATTTCTGGGTTTCAATGGTTAATAGGACAAACTGTGGTTCAAAAGCTGAATACATGCAGTTGAGGACCTCATGTGGACCACACAGAGCCTCTGCCACTGATCTTAATGTCTGCCTTTGTGGGCATTCTACTACCTCCTATTTCTCTTTTGGTTTTTTCCTGCCACTACAACAGCCCTCTAGGGTCTTGAGTACAAACTCCCCATGCCAAGATCTAAGCTGGTTGGGTTAGTTGCCATCTACTTGGGGTAGGGGTCCCTCTTGGGTAGAGATCTCTAACCAGGGCCTTCATAGGTTATGGTGTGGTAAAAAAATTGGTGCCTCTCTGTCACATATCCATCCTTTAGCCAATCATTTATGGCCAGACCAGTGACAGAGAACCAAGTGAAGAACTCTTCAGAAGAGGTCTGTGGTTATGGGATTCTCTCTAGAGGGTACAAATACATGGCAATGTACTGGAACTAGACAAGAAATGTGATGAGAGAAGTATATCCATGTTAACATCGGATATTCTTTTAGAATTGCCAGTTATTTTAATTTTCTTCTTCATCTTTTTTCCCTATAACTTCTAAATTATCTGCATAGGATATATATTTTATATTTATATTAAAAAATCATGAGAATTTGATTCAATATTCAATATTCAATAAATGAGAAAAACACCAAAAAGTTATACCAAAATACTGTATTATTATATTCTAATGATGGGATTATGGCTGATTTTTGTTTTTTGGTCCTTCCCTCATATTTTCAGCAGGGAGCAGTTTTATAATTTTTGAAATATTATTATAACTTTAAAAAGTTATTTTAGAAGTCTGCCATAGCAAAGGGATATTTTATGAGGGTGATTTGTCATGTTGAGAGTGACGATTTAAAAAATGTGCAATGTTTTCTTTCATTCCTAAGTTTTATTATTGTGACAGTTTGAGTTTCCTTTCATAAATTTGATGATAAGAAATAACTGTCCTTTCTAAATGGTTCTCTCTGTCTGTGTTTTTCACTAGATAATAGAGACCTAGCATTGTAATTAATTAGCTTTTTATAACATTGTTGAAACTGTGGATCTCCAAGGACTTGTTGGAGCTCTGAATTGTTAGTACTCTAAGTTATGCTGATGGAAAAACAGTGAGAGAGAGAAAACAAAATTCCCAATGGACTGCATTAGGCTTGCATGTTGTCCCTTCCCCCTCAAGTCTGACACCTCACATGTGGCCATGCTTGTGTCTTTCAACTTCACCATTTTCCTCTGACTTTCAACACTTTCATTTCATACTTTGATACAAAGGAAAAGTAATTACTAGAGGGCAGAACTTGGTATCGTATTTTAGTGTGTTTTTTAAATGCAGACGTATTCTTTTCCAAAAATAAGAAACCAATATGTATGTGTTATGGGTTGAACTGGGACCCCCCCACCCCAAATTCATATGTTGTGCTGCTAACTCAGCACCACAGAATGTGACCTTATTCTGAAATGGGGTCATTTCAGAGGTAATTAGTAAAGATGAGGTCAGACTGGAGTAGAACGGTCCCCTCACCCAACTGTCCTTGTACAAAAGGGACACAGACACACACATAGGGAGAATGACCTGTGATGAAGGCTGACTGAGGTGATGGGGCAGAAACCAAGGAGCCCCAAAGGTAACCAGCAAACCCCAGAGCTAGGAGAGAGGCCTGGAATGATCCTCCTTCACTTCCCTCAGAAGGAACCAACCCTGCTGCTGCCTTGATGTCTGACTTCCGGCCCCCAGAGCTGTGAGACAATAAATTTCTGTTGTTAAAGCCACTCACTTCATGGTACTTTGTTCTACTATGGCTTTGTTCTACAGCCATAGCAAAATAATACAATATGTATTAAAAATCCAGTGAGATTCTTCCTGCCATTTTCCTCCTGTGTTCCCTTTAACATACTATATTTATATGCCATATGCATGTATTGAATTTATACATTATAAATTTAACCCAGTATCTTTTATATTCTATATTTATATCACTTTAGATTATTGCTTTTTTTGCTAAAAGAAAGAAGAACATTTTTATACTTCCATTATTTGAAACAAAAGAACTATCCTGTAAACCATAAATGTATCTCAGGCTATATTCAAGGGGAAAAGACTCAGTCTAGGTAAAAGTTTAGAAAGAAGATTCCATGCATAGGTTAATAATGGTACTTTTCCACTGCAAGAGGAAAGAATAGACTTGTCCAGGACTGGAAACTCTAGATGTTGGCAATATTGGTCTCAGTTTATTCTTCTCTAGGAAGTAGCTTCTTGAACAAGCTCAATTACCCTGTATGGGAACAAGAAATAGGAAACAAGGTCTCCTAGGACCACAAATGTTCTATAAAGGGGGTCTTGGTGAGGGGGTTCCAAAAGCTGTTGTCAGACAAAAGGAAGACATCTTAAGAACTCAGCCCCAAATGGTAAGATGGACCCTCTTTCAAGCAAGCAATTAGACTTCTCTCCCACTTAGTAACAAGTAGACAAAACTTCTAAGTGCTGTAGCTTCTGCTTGCCATTCAAACGTAATTCAGACACTGTGAGTGGCTCCACACTGGATGTGTCACCTTCAGTATGTGTATATTGCCCACTACTTTTCCTCCTAGGTCAAGGACAGGACCAAATAGCCAATTGGACTGTTTCTTTTCTTTTTATTTTTATAGTTTTTTAAATTATTATTAAATCATTGCTGTGTACATTAGTGCAGTCAAGGGGTACAATGTGCTGGTTTCATATACAATCTGAAATATTTTCATCAAACTGTTTAACATAGCCTTCATGGCATTTTCTTAGTTATTGTATGAAGACATTTGTATTCTGCATTTAGTA
>CAUYON010135644.1:0-39160 GCA_963573935.1 Arctocebus calabarensis
TAGGCCAGCTAAAACAATAACAACTGCAACAACAAAAAAATAGCCAGGCATTGTGGCGGGCACCTGTAGTCCCAGATACTTGGGAGGCTGAGGCAAGAGAATCACTTAAGCCCAAGAGTTTGAGGGTGCTGTGAGCTGTGATGCCACGACACTCGACCGAGCACAATGAAGTAAGACTGTCTCAAAAAAAAAAAAAAAAAAAAGATAGGCCTCCAATGATCTGATATTCAATATTCTAAAGCTCTAGTTCTTTCTTTTTTTTTGACACAGAGTCTCACTATGTTGCCCTCAGTAGAGTGCTGTGGTGTCATAGCTCACAGCAACCTCGAACCCTTGGGCTTAAGTGATTCTCTTGCCTCAGCCTCCTGAGTAGCTGGGACTACAGGTGCCCACCACAATGCCCAGCTATTTTTTTGCTGCAGTTGTCACTATTGTTTTAGCTGGCCTGGGCCAGATTGGAACCTGCCAGCCTCAGTGTATGTGGCCGGTGCCCTACCCACTGAACTATGGGTGCTGCCAAGCTCTATTTCTTTTTTAAGTGTCTTCTTGCTAAGGAAACTTCTGTTCTAATGATACATTGAAATATGAGTTCATCTTTCCATCCAAACTGATGCCTGTGGATCCTCAAGGAATATTCATTCCAGAAGAGGGACAGTCAGTTTGGGGGAAGCTTGGGGGCACTGCAGTGTGTAAGGGGTTCGAGGATAGCAGGCAGTCCTCCGGGTTAGAGATGGTATAAAAGAATGTGCCTCAATTGAAGAGACAAGACAGCATGAACATTGGAACTTCCTTTGCTTTCTTTTTTTTTGAGACAGTCTCACTTTGTTGCCCCTGATAGAGTGGGGTATAGCTCACAGCAACCTCAAACTCTTGGGCTCAAGCAATTCTCTTGCCTTAGCCTCCCATGTAGCTGGGACTACAGGTGCCCACCACAACACTCAGCTATTTTTAGAGACGAGGTCTCACTCTGGCTCAGGCTGGTCTTGAATTTATGAGCTCAGGCAATCCAGCTGCCTCGGCCTCCCAGAGTGCTGGGATTACAGGCGTGAGCCACCACGCCAGCCTACTTCCTTTGCTTTCTAAAGGAAATCAACTCAAGGACTCCATGAATGATGGTACCCTTTGGCAACAATTCAACACTAATTCCGTAGGCTCTTGATGACAGCTTAGGACCCCCTGACCCTATAAACAGCTCATGAAGTCACTCTTCATGCCATTTACAGGGCAGTGGAATGGCAGAGGATGAGGATGTGGTGAAGGGAGCCTCTGCACTTTTTAAATTTCTGTGAAGTTTAAAATTTTCCTTCTTTTTCTTTTTTTTTTTGTAGAGACAGAGTTTCACTTTATCGCCCTCGGTAGAGTGCCATGGCATCACACAGCTCACAGCAACTTCCAGCTCCTGGGCTTAGGCGATTCTCTTGCCTCAGCCTCCCAAGTAGCTGGGACTACAGGTGCCCACCACAATGCCTATTTTTTGTTGCAGTTTGGCCGAGGCTGGGTTTGAACCTGCCACCTTCAGCATATGGGGCCAGTGCCCTACTCAATGAGCCACAGGCGGCGCCCAAGTTTAAAATGTTAAAGCTAGGATGTATTACATCTATTTAACTAATATGATGAGGAGAAATATTTATTGCATTTCTTCCTTTTCATTCTGCTGAGGACAAAGGTTTGGTAGAGTGGTATGAGTGACAGATTTAAAAGGACAGACCTGAGCCTTGAGGGTTGCTCTTGTTCTTTCCTAGCAGTGTGAGTTTGGACAGGGGGCTTCATCTTGCTAAGCCTCAGGGACCTCCATCAGTAAGACTTACATAGCCCAGGCTTTCCAAACTGTAACATGCATGACTTGCCTGAGAAGTAACACCGACCCATACACTATTAAAAATATGTTTTTGAGACATTTCAACATTTCGATATTTATATGATGATCTGGATTTCCAGTTTCTCTAGTCAAATTATAAGACCTGGCCACAAGGGTTAGCCATTCCCATGTGACAATAGGAACCGAGCAGCGGCTGCCCTTACAGGGCATCTGAGTTTTCTAGTTTGCAGCCTGCCTCCTGAGGCATTTCAGTTTGTAGTTCTTTATTCAGTTTATTTAGGACTGTCATTTTATAGATGGATAACTGAAGGCACAGAGTGATACCTTACACAGAAGTCAAGCACCAGACCTAGGCTGTTGGACCTGGTCAGTCTCTTGCCAGGTGAATGAGTGGGACAGCAGGACTTTAACGTTGACCCAAACTCCTTGGTTTGCCCTGGTAATGTGGGTGCTAGTATTTGGAGCTAGGAGGAAAGGTCATTATCATTAATAACTGTGACATACAACCAGTCCAAATGTGGAAATGAAAGCACCTAAATTCTACATAGGAATTCAAAGGGGACAAGAGACTGTGTTTCTTACTCATTTGAATTGTTTATTAAGAGCGAAAATTGGGCCATCCCATCTATGTGATATTGTAACATGAAAAGTCACATACATATTATATACTAAGGAGACCCTATAGAATTGAGAGCCTTTCAACAGTACAGAGCCATAGATTACAAAATTAAAATACAAACGATCCCCCAAATTTGGCAGGAAACAAGTACAATATGAAGAGGCCTGGAATGGAAGGGCACTTACTTTTCAATAAGGCAGTTACAAATGGGAAAAAAAAAACCCATACCCCAAATACACTCTGATGAGCATAACAGACAATAGAAATGTAAAACAGGGATCTTATACAACCCTCTGTCATTGGCAAATGTTTTAAGTAAAAGCAACTGAAGTGTTTGTGTTTTAAGATGCAAGCTGGATGAAATAATGAATGTAGACATTTCTATGTCAAGAACAGATCATACTTCATACCCCAGGCTGGATTCTACCTCCAAACATCCAACCATCTTTACCCTTCCTAACTATAAACTTAGAAACTGTCTGTAGTATGAGAGGAATAAAAAGGCACCCCTAAAGCACCATGCTTCCTAGGGCATGTCTTGAGTTCACCTGTCCTTCAGTTTGACAGCATAACTCAGAAACAGGGACCAGGAGCCAGGGCCAACTGAATTTATAGCTCAAAGGCTTGCCTGGAAGGCAGATGCTTGACCAAGAGATCACAGACCAAGCCCACTTCATGAGAGATTAAATTCCAGGACAATACTATGTCTCCCACAAGGGCTTTTCCAGTCTGAAATTATAGGCTAGATTTGATTTGTGAAACTCACCTGGCTTAGGGCAGTGCCTATGGCTCAGGGGAGTGGGGCATCGGGCCCTTATGCCGGAGGTGGTGGGTTCAAACCCAAACCCGGCCAAAAACTGCAAAAAACCCCAACCAACAACAATAACAACAACAACAAAAAACTCACCCTGGCCTAATCATTTCACTTAACCTTGAGTTCTGCAGGTTGGTTCATAGTTCCTGAGAGCCAGGTTGGCCCTTGGAACCTCTGCTCCATTACAAGGTCTCAAGAATCTGAGGGCAGCTTATTTTAGACTGCATTAGTCATCTTGTAAGTCAGAAAGTGAGAAGAGTGCTGGACAGGTCAAGAGGACTAAGGGTTAGTTTTGAGAGTGCCATGTGACATCAGTCGTCTTCTTGAATTTTAATTTCCCTGTATCTAAAACTGGACAACAGCAACTTCTAAAAACTTTCCAACTTGAAAATATGGCACCTCTACTGAGACATGCAGCCCCTTTACCCCCAAATTCCTAAGATTTATTTTCTCAGTAAAAACAGTATATGAAGTCCTTACAGGAATCTTGAGGTACAAGCCCTCAGAAACCAAGGAACCTTTAAACTCCATGCAAAGGAATGAGATTATTTTAAAATCTTCTAGCTATAGTTTGTCCTAAGTGATGCTTGAACTTCAGTTTTCATGGGACAAGCACAGAACTAAGGCCTCATCTGTCTGAAGTTATATTTTAGCAGGCTGATAATATCACCTTCTCCCTTTCTCCCCATCTCCTTCCCCTAGCAAGAGCAAGTGAGTATAACTTGGGTAATGGGGTTTTCTCAACATTCTCCAACAAGGAACTCAATGGAACAATGCTCAGATATATGGACAGTCAGGACACCAAAGTGTATGTTTCCTAACTGTTCCTTTCCAAAAGACAAACATGCTTCTGGAACAGTGCCAGCAATTAGGTCCTTTGCCAAGAAGAATAAATTGTCCCATATGGCCCCAGGGGGCAGAGATTAAGATAGAAACTAAAGAATTGACAAGAAAAGCCAGAGGTGTATAAAGATAGAATAGGCTTCTCGAAGAGGTAGTGAGTTCTCTGTCCTTGGAGATGTTTTAAGCCCACAGTGCTCAACCTTGGTAGGATGGTTGAGGGCAGAATGTCAGCACCTATGCTGAGACTAGACTGGATGACTTAATGGTGCTTTCCTAACTTTCGGATCTTGTCATTGTCATTACTGAGAGCCTTCAGAGATTTCCATGAATAGCTACTCTGGGATCCACACCTAGGATCCCTTGCCTACTTCAACCAGGCAAGACCCGCTTAACAAGTTCCTTTTCCCACCCTCTCTCTTCCATCTGGCAGTTGCCCTGTAGGATATTAACAAAAAAGTTCCCACAAAATAAAGAGTTAAAAACACTAAGGTTAGCTGCAACATTCCAGCTGCAAACAATTGTTACTATCTGTTCTCTGAAAGGGGAGCAGTGACCCTTTTGCTAAGAAAGGAACATCTAACAACTCTGCAGCTGTAACACATAAGTAAAATTCCTCTTTATTTTACAATGCTTGTCTTGAATCCTTTGGTTTTCAATCTTTCACGAGATTCAGTTATGATATTTTTCATATGCTGTTGCCAACCTAAGAGTTTGCTCCTTGAAATAAGAAGTCTGTCCATTTGTTTCTGAAAAATCTTAAAATGAAACAACATGAATGGCAGGATATTGATGATTCTATGTGACAACTTTCAGGGCATATGAAAGAACCATACAAGGCTGGAGCTGAGGCAGGACCCATACTCTTCACGGAGAAGACAATGCCAATTCTGGATTTGAAATTCCAGTTTTTCCCAGGAGCACCAAGAGCAAAGAAGGCAATGCTGCGACGTCACAGGTGGAGAGAAGTGCAAGTCTGACAGGTGGTATAAAAATGCAGGCAGGCACAATGAACACTGCTTTCCCCAAACCCCACTGCTCTCAGAAGCCAGACCCTGTTACTTTGGAGGTCCTGCCCATTTCTCACAGGCAGAAGTCTCTTGTCCACAGATAAAGCCATCAGAATCTGCAGAAGAGGCTAAGGCAAGTGGTTTTAGTGGTTTGATGAAAGAACAGATTTCTGCACATGAGAAACACAGAAGTTCAAAATAGCTTTGTCTTTCTCTCACTTGACCTGTTTTAAGTTGAAAAGATACCCACAGCCTCCACTTTGCAAAAGCACTTCTCTTTAGAGGAAAGATGGTAGGGGACCCAAGTATACACAGCATCTAGGTGAAGGTAAAAAGTTTCCCTAGGTTTTACTTTGGAACAAAGCATTTTTACAGACACATTTGAACAGATGGATCCTAACACCACATGTTCTTGTGCAGAAATGTACTGCTGTCTCTCTCAACTGGGAAAACAGATTTGCTGTTAAGGAAACAGTGACATGACCTACATATCCACAATTTTGGTTTAAACATCAGAAAAATACACTTTCTTTCTCTAAAAGATATGGACATTTCCACAGGACAGGTTAAGGATGCCTTAACTTACAGGCCCCTCTGCCCCCAAACTCAAGAAAGCAATGAGCTTTCTTGATGCCCATATCAACATCCTTTAGCTTTAAGTATATATCTTCTAACTACACACTGCATCTGAACTACTAAAAACACTCACAGAGCACCCTGACATGCCATCCACAGCCAGGAGGTGTATCAAAATAAGATCCCCTTGTAGTCCAGAGTATATTCTACGTACATTCATTTACACATATTTAATTAAAAAGGCTGCAATCTGCTGGACATGCATTGAACATAGGTGAAAGCTTTGCTGCAATGGAACACACTGCATTTTAGTGAGAGTGGTGGCCCTGTCCTCATTCCATAGATAGCATGGTACTCTGCTTCACAGAACTGAGACTTGTAGATATCTGCCACCCTGGTCAGTGGGGGATAAGTTCCGACCTCTCTGTGATGTTGCTCAGATTAAGACATCTGTGAAACTCTCTGCCAGGCTAGCTGTCCATTGCTACTTTCATTATTTAAGGCTTATGAAGTAACTCAGAATCGAAACTGAGTAGGAAAAGGACACCTTTGACCATAATATATGTCAAAATGGTCTATAGAATCCAAATCTTTTTCTCCACCCCCTCACCATACCCTTTGCCCCCTATCACATTGATCAGAGAATTTTGCAAAGTGTATTTTTGGATATAAAGCTTTTTTTCACAGGATACTTTGGCTCTGATGGGATTAGATTGAGGAATCCACTTTTTGAAAAAAAAATCAGGTAATTATTAATACTTAAAAAAATTATTTTAGTAATTTTTCTAAGAGGGAGGCAAATTGCTCACAAAAATGAGCATGAGACCACAGTGACCTGTTGCTCAAACTTATAATCTGCTGCTGACGAGAGCCCCTGGCCAGCCAGGTTTTTAATCCCACAGCTGGACTTCTAAGCAGGAATCATATGGTCCTTGGCAGCTTTTGTAGTGGTTGTGAATTAAGGATTAATACTTCTGAAAACATTAGCCCCAATTCACTAAATATCTCTGCTTGTCAAAGCACTTATTGCCCAAGAGCTTGGCTGAAGTCATAACATATAACTTCACCCCAAAGAGTGATACATAGAGGGGGGGGTGTACAAAGGACTGTGTCTTCTCTGAGGGATTTTCTATCGATGTTTCTAGAACCTTGACAGAGCTTTGTGAATGCAACTGTCCTGAAATGCTTGATTGGAAATTTCCTTGTTGGTGCATGAGGATTTCCTCCACACTCGGGCAGTTAAGTGGCAAACAACAGAAATGGCAGAGATCTCACTGAAAAGTGGCGTGAAGCAGATATTACAAGGCCGGCACTGATAGTGACAGCTCAGTTACCCTATCAATACTGATTGAGTGCCTACTGTGTCCAAGGCACAGGGCAAGTGAGGGTGACCAATGTCAAATAGATCTGCTAATAAATGACAAAGCTGGCAACAAAGCAGGTGGGATATCTATGTCCCCAATAGGCAGCATGCAAGTCCAGATTTGGTCTACTCATGCACCTCCACCGTCAATTGTTACCTGGCAGCTATGCCAGGGCTATGTCTCACCTGCGGCAGCCTGGTATTAGAAGGTGACTAATAAAACATTTCTTAGCCCACATTTCCAGTAGAACTGACTTAATGCTTTGTTGAATGCTGCAATACATAGTTTTTCTTTACTTCTTTTTATGATCCTGTTTTTTTCAGTCTACAAGTTATCTTAAAAGAAAATCTTTTTATACACATGCTGAATGGAATATAATCCTCCTGACCAAAAAGATTTACAGTATTCATCATTCAAACTTTTTTATTTACAATAAAATTTAACAGTCTTTATGGGCTTAAATGTAGCAGACATCACCTGTGTATTAAGTATTAGACTTTATTCCTTTGAGATGTGCTTCATCCTCACTCAAGCTGTTTGCTGCCTTCTGATTTCTGGTCCAGTCTACTCTTGTTACTCTTCACCATGTAGATAAAGTAGGCAAGGGTCTCTTTTTCATTCACAGGTATGTTCCTGAAATGTCGGCTGACAGTCTGCATTGGGGGGGGGAAAAACCAAACTCTCTTAAATGCTGCAAAAAATCAGGCCATACATTCTAAATTATGCAAAAGAGGGAACAAGGAGTTGCTTCTAGTGCTATAGAGGGAATTATGAACTTCCTGCAGGACCACAGAACTCTGAATACTCTTCTTCCCTAAGAGGGCAGATGTTTTGGATTCCAGGCTTCCAAAACTGATCCTTTAACCTACAACATTATTGAAGTACAGTTCTATTTCAGTGGCATAATTTCATGGTCATCCCCACGAAGGGAAAGACTGCTCTAATTGGTCAGTTGCTACTAAACCTCTCAGGCCTTGGTACCGAACAAAAACGTGTCTTTTTAAAATTGTGTCAAATTAACAGTCAACTGAACAGATATAGGTGTCTGAACGCAAAAATTCCTTTGAGCTGCCTCTGAAAAGATATATCAGATTTGAAGGAAAGCTCATTGTCTACTAGACATTCCTGGTACTTTGTAAATCCTGATAACGTAGGTCTCCTCTTGTCCCACCATATCCTATTCCTCCCACCAGGGTGAACAGCAGCAAAGGGGTAATGTTTGTTACAAGGTTCCTATAAATAGGAAAGAGTTTATGTGCCTGTATTTTACCAGGACATTAATGAGGCAGATGTTTAAGGAAAAAAATGGAGTGGCAAGAAACCACTAAAAGTAATACTGAAAAATCAACCAGGGTATGAGTCCTTTTTTTTTTTTTCTTTTTTTTGTGAGACAGAGTCTCACTATGTCGCCCTTAGTAGAGTGCTTTGGTGTCACACTCACAGCAACCTCAAATTCTTGGGCTTAAGCAATTCTCTTGCCTCAACCTCAGGCTATGAGTCTTTTAAAAAAGCTCTGGATGGACTGAAGTATATGGAATAGATAAAAAGACACCTAGAATAAACAGGGATTATCTCTGGAAGGTAGAATTATATTTTTCTTGTCTACATTTCTCAAATTTTCCACAATAGGCAAAAAACATATTAAGAAAAGAGGGATGAAAGAATACCCACATGAATGCCAAAGATAGAATTATCAAGCCAAGCTGTCAGTATATTACAAAAAAATGGCCAATGAAGCATCTTTCCCCCTCCAAACTGTGTTAAGAACTTGGCAGGAGGGCGGCACCTGTGGCTCAAAGGAGTAGGATGCTGGCCCCATATACCAGAGGTGGCAGGTTCAAACCCGGCCCTGGCCAAAAACTGCAAAAAAAAAGGAACTTGGCAGGAAAAAACTTTCTTGGGTGTCATTCACAATGTAAATACTTCCATTATCAATACCAGAGTAGAAGAAATCAAGAAAAAAAAGAAAGAAAAATAGCTTCTCTGGAACACTAGCAAAGGTTTTGGGATGATTACTCTAATACAGTGGTTCGCAACCTTCCTAAAGCTTTGGCCCTTTAACACAGTTCCTGTGGGTTGCAACCCACAGGCTGAGAACCGCTGCTCTAATAGAAAGGATCAATCCCTATAAATTTTTTTTTTTTGAGACAGATTCTCTTAATAGAGTCTCCTGGGCCAAGTGATTCTCTTGACTCAGCCTCCCAAGCAGCTGGGACTATAGGTACCCACCACAATGCCTGGCTACTTTGTTTAGAGATGGGGTCTCGCTTTTGCTAAGGCTGGTCTCAAACTCATGAGCCCAGGCAATTCAACTGCCTCTGCCTCCCAGAGTGCTGGGATTACAGATGTGAGCCACCTCGCCCAGCCTGCATACAAAAATCTTACAGAAACAGATTCAAATAGATGAATAAAGAACACTAAGGATTTAGAATCAGGAGTCCCAAGATTACAGACTCAATTCTCCTACCTCAACTTGTTGTGTGATTTTATGCAAGTCCTTTCCTCTCTCTGTGCCTTGGTTTCTTTTTGGAACTGGGGCCCTTACAGATCTAAAGCTGTGGAATTCTAAGTTACCCAAAAGAGGAATAGAAAGTTGCTTCCAGAATTTTGGAGGAAATTACAATTAGCAAATACACAGTGGTAGTGAGAATCTGGGTCACCATCAAAACAAGCATAATACTGGCTCTCTCTTTTTGGAGAGCAATTTTTGTTTACTTACTTCTGCTAACTGGGCCTTATTGAAGCCTGGTCTGGTCTGCAACTTGTAGTGCCGTTTATAACGTCGTAGAGTATTCACCTGCAGCTGGAACAGATCGACCTAGAAAGAAAAGGAAAAACATGTTAACCATCACCTGATGTGATCAGCCAGGAGAATGAGAGCCCACTATGTGCCTAGCACTATACTAGGTAAGGGTGGGGATGGAGAGGGCTACCAAAGAGGTCTTAGAAATTGTCCATTGAGAACTAGTAACCGGCTGGGAGGACAAAAACAACTGTGGAAAAAGAGTTCTAGTTGGGGTGGACAGATCCCAGAAAGCTGATAGAGATGAACCTAGTTGAGGAGGGGCAGGCTCTGGAAAGGCAGTTAGGAGTAGAGTAAGGGATGATGGAGATGATAAGCACGGAAAGCTGGGAGATGACAATATGGGCTGGGAGGTCACAGGCAATTGTGGTGGGTTTAGAAGGTGAGACTAGATGGAAGCACGTCTAGAAAAGCAGGCAGTGTCATCCTAGGTGGTGGAGAGTGACGTGTCAGGAAGACTTCTGGGAGGAGGGGTACTGAGGGAGATGCAATAGCAATGACCCAGAAATGAGATGATGAAGTTGAACTTGGGAGGGGTGGTGATGCTAGAGGGAGATATCAAGGATGGAGAGCAAAGATAAAAACCGGAGAGATATCCTGGAGGAAGACATGCCAGAACTAGATAGCAGGTTGGATAGAGGGGCATGAAGGAGGACAGTGGGAAGAACTGCTGCTTACAAATATTTCTTCCCTAGGCTCAGCCTTTAAGTATTAGCAACTTAACAACCCTCCAGGGAAAGTTCAAAAGCTACCATAGTGAATGTACAAACCAGCAGGTTAGGGTCAGGGTCTCTGCAGGTGACTGGAGAACAGAGGGGAAGGGACCCTCCCCCTTTTTTTCTAATACAGGAAGAGAAGAAAGCTGCACAGTCATGAAATATTGAAGGCCCAGAAAGTTGGGCTGCCTTTACCTGCCTCTAAAAGAGATGTTCTTGCTTCAGGCAGGTGGAGAGCACTTAAAAACAAAATGAATGATCAATATGAGGGACCAAAGTCCTTCATTCTTTTTAAAACATTCCTCAAAACTTTTTTTTTCTTTGGTGATGAGCATTTAGCAATCAAATACATCCATTTCTTTATAAAATAATAATAATGCTAAAGGCAACAGCAAGGTACTGTAAACCAATGTTGAAAAACAGGACACAAGAAGGGGCAGAAGGAAAGGGCCAGATTTTCAAAAGGTTTCCTCCTCATCTGCAGACAAAAGCCTACCTACTCCTTCTATTCCTACACAGTCATTTTCAATCTTAGTGCTAACAGGCATTTGCCTCATGAAATATTCATGTGTCAAATATTCAATGTACACTATAAACGGTTCTTCTTTTGCTGAGCCTTAAGTGAAAACAATTTAGGTAGAAAGAAAATCCAATATTCCTTCCTGAAACCTCACTTAAGAGACACTGGCACCTCAAAGGGAAGACAGCCTTCCGGTTTGAGACGTCTACAGTCTAGTGCAGTAGTTCCCAACATGGGATGACTTTGTTACCCCAAAGGATGTCTGGCACTATCTAGAAATATTTTTTGATTGTCATGACTTAACAGAGTGGTGTGACTGCCATCTACAATGCACAGGACAGCCCCCATGATAAAGAATTATCTTGCCAAATGTCAACAATGCCAGGGTTGAGAAACTCTGGCCCAGTAAAACTAAATGGCTTTGAAATGGATTGTTGGCAAAAAGCCTTGACCAGGAGTCAAGGAATCAGACTGACAGAAAAATCAGACCTGGTATAAACTGACATACCAGGAAAATTCATTTTATAGACCAGAAAAAAAAGAGGGGAGGAGACTTCCCCTAAACCATACATACTCAGTTTCTAACTTTAATGGGAAAAACAAGGTTTTAAAAAATGTAATATTATGGACCGGATGCAGTGGTTCACCTGTAATCCTAGCACTCTGAGAGGCCAACGTGGGGGATTGCTTGAGCTCACAAGTTCGAGACAAAAAGTGAGACCCCTGTCTCTACTAAAATTAAAAAAAAAAAAAAAATACTAAGGCAAGAGGATCGATTGAGCCCAAGAGCTGGAGGTTGATGTGAGGTATGACACCAGGGCACTCAGGCTTGAGACTCTGTCTCAAAAAAATAAAAAATGTAATTTTGTGGTTGTAGGTAAGCATTTACCAGGGCTCCTAAAGAAAGGCAACATAGTCTACCAGAAAGAGAACCTATTACATCACAGGGCTGTCAGACCAGTTGATTTTTGCTCTCAGATTCAGTATTACTATGATTCTATGATCCAGTTTTCACATAAACCACAACAAAACAAAGAGGACTAAAATTTTTTTTTTTGGAGACAGAGTCTTACTTCATTGCCCTAGTAGAGTGCCGTACCGTCACAGCTCACAGCAACCTCTAGCTCTTGGCTTAGCTGATTCTCTTGCCTCAGCCTCCTGAGTAGCTGAGACTACAGGCAGCTGTGACAAGGCCTGGCTATTTTTTTGTTCCAGTTTGGGTTGGAACCCTCCACCCTCAGTATATGGGGCCGGCGCCCTACTCACTGAGCCACAGGCACCACCCCAAAAGGGACTAAAATTACTTCTTAGCAACAAAAGGTGGACGAGGTCAGAGGTAAGGATCAGATTAGAATCCATTCTTTCCGTTTTCTAAAGCTGATTTTTTTGACTTTTACCTCAGGAATGTCAGTGTCATGCTCAGGAGAATCTCCCCCGTCATCACTTGTCTTCCGCTTCCTTTTATTTCGGACACTCTGGATGAAATTTTTGTGGAAATCACAGATATACAGGTGCCTTACCTGTTAGAAAAGAAATCAGAGTTGCCAATTCCTTGGAAGCAATAATAGGCATTTGTCAAATTATGGGACTACTCTCCATTGCAAGGCAACAGACAAAGAACTAAGTGCAGGTCGTAAGTTCCAGAAGCTTACTACTGAGTTGCAGAATGAGAAACAAATAAAGACAACATTATAACACTACATTTGACAGTGTATTATAATCCAAGTCACTGTGGAATGATAAAGATAATAAATGGTACAGATTCAGCAAAGAAAGAAATAGCTACAATTGAGATGGTTAGGGTGAGGGGCCTTGACTAGAAGGGAGGATTTGTAGGCAGATCGGAAGTTGTTTAGATGGGAAAGAAAGTCAAGATTTAGAGTTCTCAAAGAGGAAGACAGAAAGGATTAGTGGAAAGGAACACAGTGTGCAGTGTAAGCTGGATGGCAATGACTGCTCATAAAGGAGCGTAATTACATGTGATTTTCCTTCAAACAAGACAGAGTCCCTCAAGGTTTTTGAAGTAGGGAGTGTTATGACATTTTTGGAAGATCTGCAGGAGTTAAGAACTTACAGTGGGCTGTAATGTATTGCCCTGAAAAAGAGAGAAGCAGGGAAGAAGGGACTATAGTATTTGTACATGGGACATCTTGTTTTTACATTGACAATAGTTACTACTACTGGAAGGTAACTCTCTGAAAAACTTTATCCCCATGTGTCAACTCATAATTCTTCCATTACTTATCATCTAATCCACAAAAAGAAGTGGAAAGACATGTGGAAATTCTCACAAGGTAAAAACCACATAAAAGGTGACACTACTGCTAATTTTCTAATATAGGCTGGAGGCATTCTATTAAGTAAAGGCGGCAATAACAGCTAAGATGTTGGCTGGATAGCAATTAAAAAACCTTACAGAAATTCAATGCCTGTATAAATGATATGGGGTTGCTGATATTGAAACAGATGTTGCAGAAATGTTCTGGAGAGACTTCTGAATTTGAGTTTATTCCTTAAATCCTTAAAGAGAAAAGTAAGCTGGTAGGAAATCAGCACCAATTCAGATCTTTCCATGGAGAGAATAATGAAAACTGTCTGTTTATTCAGATGAATTATCACTTCCATGAGGTTGGATTAGTGATTCATGAGTATTACAGTTTTAAGTTTGTATTGTGATGGTGTTTTGCAGACAGCAGGTACTCAATAATTGCTGATAAATAAGTACAGGCAGTCCCTTACAGCTAAATTTGGCTTAAGCCAGTAAAAGCCACCACTAACATGGTTACGAATTGAAAAACTCTTGTCAAAGGACTTTCAGACACAGCATGTGCCACTGTGCCAAAGAATCCCGCCTAGTTGATGTATATATCGTGCATAGCACATTTGGACAAGTGTCTCTGCAGAAAGACAGCACATCAAGCATACTCTCCATGTCTCTGAGAGGTAGCTGGCCCTCCATATCATGGGTAGGTTGTCATGTAAAGTCAGAGATTAAGCTGCTTAAGTTCATAGAATGGCAAGTTTGGTAGGAGAACAAAAGGCAGAATGGGTGACTTTCTGAAGCTTGGCTGGGAGTTTGCAGGTCAGGACACTAAAATAATGGAATCTTGGCTGGAAAAGAAGTTAGCAATGACTAGTGCAACCCCACTGGCCCCAATCCCATTTTCTTTTTTCTTTTTGAGACAGAGTCTCTAGCTAGATAGAGTGCTACACCCTCAGACTAGCTTATAGCAATTCAAGCGATCCTTGTGCCTCAGTCTCCTGAGTAGCTCCGACTATAGGCATGTGCTACGCCTGGCCAAATTTTCCTCTTTTTAGTAGAGACAAGGTCTTGGTCTTGCTTAGGCTCAAACTCCTGAACTTAAGTGATCCTCTGCCTCGCCTGGGCCTCCCAGAGTGTTAGCCAAGGGGGTAAAATGAAACCATCCAGAGTAGGGAAATTACTTGGCCAACATTATTGAGGTCTTCTGACCCTTGGTACATGTCCTTTCCCTTCTCAACACTTTCCTTTATACTATTCTCAACTTCTACTATTCTTCAGGAAAAATAGTGGAAATATGTCAACTGGAGGAAATGTCTGCAAGCATGTTATATCTTTATAAATCATAGAACACAATGTCTACATTAAATGAGTTAAACAGCCTGAGTTGGATTTTTGGTGCGGTTATTTTAAACAGTTCTCTGCTAGACTCTTTTACAAGATAATCATTTTCTTCTTGGTCATTTTCTTTCTTTCTTTCTTTTTTTTTGTAGAGACAGAGTCTCACTTTATCGCCCTTGGTAGAGTGCCGTGGCATCACACAGCTCACAGCAACCTCCAGCTCCTGGGCTTAGGCCATTCTCTTGCCTCAGCCTCCCGAGTAGCTGGGACCACAGGCATCCGCCACAACACCCGGCTATTTTCTTGTCGATGTTGTTGCAGTTCACCCAGGGCCAGGTTTGAACCGGCCACCCTTGGTATATGGGGCCCGTGCCCTCCCCACTGAGCCACAGGCGCCGCCCTTGGTCATTTTCAAGTACATACTGGTTTTCAGAAATTTCTGAGCTCAGTGGTCTTTGGGGTAGGGGAATGCAAGAAGGTGGTAGCAAAGCCTATAGTGTTTTTTCCCCCTTGCTTCACTTTCTACAACAACTAAAAATTCTTGTAATTTAACTTGTAACAGCGATTACTTGAAATTGAATTCCTGCCCAAGTCCATGAGAATGAAATAGAATCTCTTTCAGAAATAATGACTCTACAACACCACCTTGAAACAAACTGCAAGTGATTCCACCTCAAAGCCCTACTCCTTCAGAAGCATTACCTTTTGGGAATGTTAGTGCTATACTTACCCTGCCTCTCTTCTAGACAGTGCATGTGAAATGACCAACATAGTTCAAATAGGTTTTCCAAAGGGGTTAGTGAATAATAAATGGAGCACCAGTTGTAGTAGCAACATCATTCAGATGTGAAGATACACAAGGTTTAAAAGGACTGGAAGTTTCTACTTTTTATAGATTGGAAAATATTATTATAAGCTACTCAAGTAAAGGCTTCCAACAACCTACACAGAGGGTAGGCAGTATTTCCAAATGAAGGAATTAGTTACTGTCCTAGAACTAAGCACTTCACTTCAAAACGTGACTTAAGAACCATGTTGATGTATAGCCAGTTATTTACTCTCTGAAAAATTCCATTCATGCATGCATTGATAGAGATTTGTAGTAAGAAAGCTATTAACTCAACCCCAAACATTTAAAATCATCCCTGTCCATGTAAGAACTACAAATGTATTATCACTGTTAACTTTTTTAAAAAATGTGGGATAGGATAAAGAGTCTAAAGAAAGAACAAGGAAAATTTTTTATTTATTAAAGACTTAATGAAGACTTATGCATAGGGCTTGGATGTAAATGAGAAGATATATTTAAGAAATTAACCTGCCTCTTAGGTACTGTGTATATTTGGCACTGTCACTTCCTATCTCTGGGCCTCAGTTTCAATTGTAAAATCAGAGTGGAAAAGTGGGGCTTTCGGTTTAACAAGCAATCTCTGATTTCTCCTAACTGTGAGAAATTGTGGTCCTAAAAGAGAAATGGATGTTAACCACCTAGGCTTTCAGCCAATCTACCTAAACATTAAATATCCCCCTAACTCATTTCCAATTTCTAATCAGGAAGCAGTCACTTAAGGAGTGCAGCAACAGATGTCAAACTAAAGAGTTCTTAATTGGTTGACAATAGGCACATCTTTACAATTGTTAACTAGAAGTGGTGAAATCACACAGGAGAAGGTTCTCTTAAAAAAGACACGAAGAGGAGGGCAATCCTATTCTGATTTAAATCTCCACCCTAGCATTTTAAAGAAGCTACCCCTAAGATAATTGATTTTCCCCTCCAGTCTGTATCTGCAAGAGCCATCTCCCAACACCTGGCCTTGGCATTATACGCTGCCACATCCTAGAAAAACCCATTTCCACAGCTGCCTGAGCAGCAGCTAGCACGGTGACCCTCTGCAGAAGCTAAGGACGCAGGAGACGGCAGACAGAAATAACTGCCACCTTTCCCAGTGTGAAGGAGCAACACAGTTCCTAGAAGAAGGGAGAAGTTGGAAAAGAGCCCGGACTCTTCATTACTGTCTCCCGGATTCTTGCTCCTTCGTGCGCCAACGAAATTAACCCACTTCTCACTGCTGATAGCTAAGCCAATAAAACAAGTTAGAAACTGCTGATAAATCTTCCCTAAGCATGAAGAGTCCGCGAAGCCCCCCGCCCCCAACCTCCCGGATTCGGCCAGAATCACAGAGCCTGTCAGTGCTGGAGCGGCCTTTGAAATCCCGAGTCCAACTCCTCAGTTGTGCAGATAAGGGGCGGCGAGGCCCACGGCGGAGAATGCCCGGGGAGTCCCGACCCACCCAGGGGCAGCGGCCGGAGAGCGGCCAGGCGCTGGGGCCCAGACCTGGGTGGGGACAGACTCACGCTCTTGTCGATGTCCAGCTTGAGTTTCTTCTGCGAGATGCTCTTCTGTACCCTCTTGCTGAAGGAGGCGTTGCCCGCGGGCCGGACGCAGCGCTCGCCGTCCTCGATGAGGCAGCAGCTCTGGCCGTAACCCGGGGCGGTGGCGGGGGCGGCAGGGGGCCCTTCCCGGCTGTCCTCCTCCGTGCTGAAGCCGTTCATTTCCCCGCCCCGGGCTGGCCCCTCTGGTGGAGGGTCCCCGGTAGGCCACTCCGCGGCCGCGCTCGCCGCGGGGCAGGTCACCCAGACTCCCGCACCCGAGTCCCAGAGTCGGTCTCCAGACCCGGCGCAGCCCTGTCCCGCGTCCGAGAGGCCCGGCTCCTTCAGCCCCCGGCTCCGCGTCTCCGGAAACCCGTTCCTTCCCACTCGAAGCCCCGGGGTCGACTCCCGCGGCTCGCAGGGCCCCGCCGGGGGTCACCCGGTGGCGCCTACTGCGGGGGCCCAGAACCGTTACCCTGCAACGGAGGAGTCCGGGACAACGTCCCAGGAAGCAGCCGCTCCCCAGGGACTCTCGGCCCAGGTTGCCAGGGGGTTTCGAAGGCCCCTGCCGGCTCCCGCCTTCTTTCGGCTGCGGGGCAAACTCGCTGCCGGGCAGCTCCCCCGGGGTGGCGCGGCCTCCTCGCGCGGGGCCCGGCCTCGAACCCGCGGCGCCCGGGCCCCGCGGCGCGTCCGGGCCGCCCCACCCCTGCAGCCTCTCGGCTGCGCCCCCGACTCCCGCGGCAGCCCCTGGGCCGCCCGGCCGCCGCCCGCCCAAAGCGCCGTACCACAACAGTTCGCTCCCCCGCCCTCCGCGGGACAGCGGAAGTCCCGCCTTCACTCAAGCATTGGTTACATTTGCTCTCTGGGCGGAGCCTCTGCCACCGCTGGTGCGCCTCACTGGGCGCCACCGCCGCCAGTCTCCGGCGCTAGGCTACTTCCTGGACTCTGCTGGGATGGGTTCAAAGTAGAGAAAGTGGAAGAGGGAAGAGTTGGCTGGGCTAGGGACGGGAATACGTAGCCTCTCCGACCGGGTGGAGGGATGGTGAGCAGAGGTCTGGCTGCGCCGAGAGCCAGACGTCAAGAACAGAGGATCACATTCGGGAACAGACAGAAATACACACACAGGCAGAGGCGCCCCGGGACAGACTTATAGGAGGGGCATGTGAGGGGGGACGTACAGGGAATAGAGATACTGTCTTGAGAGAGGGACAAAACTGGGTAAAGCAAAAAGGCCAGAGCCTCAGGACTCGCAGACCGATGGTAGTTAGGGTGAGTGAACAGGACAGAAAGTCATGGCGGGAAAGACAGGGGCAAACCATCCGTCTACAGACAACGAAGAGATTCGGAGGAGATAATGGGTGTCTAACGGGGGGGTGGGTCTTGCAAAGTAGTCGGAATCTTGGAGTGGCGGGGATCGCTTACTGTGAAGATTAGGACCAGCTTGGATGACGCGGGAAGAAAAGGGGAGGGGAAAGGAGACGCCGCCCACCCGACCTTGGGACTTCAGCGACTTAACCACTGGGAAGATTCGGAAATCCAGATAAGATTCGGAAGGTGGACTTGGTGAACAGCGGGGAAGGGGAGGAGCTGGAGAGGAGGTGGAGAAAAGACTGGGTTGGGGAACCAAAGACCAATCTTGGGATCGGGATGAAGGAAGGGGTGAAATGGCTTAGGCCCCTTCTGTAGTTCTAGTGCTTTAAGCCTCTCTGTCTACTGGCGGGGCGAACGAACCCTACCACGCTCCTGCGCTTGGGGGTCGGCGCCTAGGGCACCCCCAGTTCCGGAAAGAGCGTAGGAGATTCTTTAGCGCCTGTAGTCAGGCCACCCTCCAGCTGGACAGCAAGAGGACAAATGAGGCCCCAAAGTGGGGGAGACTCCCAGAGGGTCAGGCTGTCATTTAGGGATGGGTAGTGTTTTCTGGTGAAGGAAGAGATGATAGGTGAGCAACTGGTCCTATTTTGGTAGTGCTAAAGGGCACAGAAGTTGGGTTAGCGTCCTGTAGAAAAAGAGAAAGCCACTGGTTTCCATATTTACAAAGAGATACCCTGTGATCTTAGATTTTCCTCAGTGGCTATAAACGTGTTTGGACCATCTAACCTGGTAATTTCACATGTGAGACAGCCATCTTAGGAAATAGGCCTACCAGAGATGATTTTAAGCATAATGATGTTCATTATGGGATTATTTATAATAGGAAAAATAAAATAGAACCTTAAAGTGCCAAAGAGGAAGTGGTTAAGTAAACTATTTAACATCTTCAGAATGTCATATTGTATACTCAACATTTAAGGTAGTTTCAACATCAATGTAAACACTTTCTATATAGAATAATTCACTACCGGCTCTTCAACAAAAGTTGATGAAGAGTTGGAGACATGCTTTTTTGTGTTAAGTAAAAATGGCAATATATAAAACTTCATATGGGATATGATATGCATACATCCATGTTAAAAAGAAAAAAGAAAAGCAACTATTTGTTTATAAGAACTATACCAAAGTACTGTTTCTGAGTAGCAGGAGTATGATTAATATATGTCTTCTTTTGTTCTACCTTTGCATTTTCCACAATAAGCATTTTTGCTTTTACAGTAGGAAAAAAAATTAATGGAAAAATGGCACAGTGTAATAGGAGTCTTCCCTCAAAGTTCATATATTCAAAAGTATATTATTGAGCTCATTGAGTATACCCAGAGTATACACAATGTTTATCTTTTTACATTTCAGATCAATATGAGGATACAAATGTTTAGGTTACATTGTTTTCCTTTCTAAGGTAAAGTTCAAGTTGTAGTTGAGCCCTTCATCCATTGGGGGAAAAAAGAAATAAGAAAATGTCTTCTACTTGGGGAGCTCAGCTGTCTATAGAGAGAATAGTTGGGGATCTGTACATGGCTTTCTGTGATGCTGGTTCCATAGCTGATTGGCATTGATAAAAGCTGTATATTTCCCACCTATATGTTGCACTTAGATATTTTTCAAAACAGCACTTGCATTCAATGCTAGGCTACTGTGATACACGCAAGTTTCTTCAGTTCCAGCTTGTCCAGCTAGAAGGGTCTGGGTCCTTTTCCTTGGGTGCTTTACCTGAGCTGCTCCTTATATCAGTTATTCCTTTATTCTTTAGAGTTCTCTTTTCTTTTTATTAGGCAATCCCTCCCCTGTTATAATCAATAAATCCTTTTTTAATTAAAATTTTTAAATTTTAACTTAATTTTTATTTCAGAGTATTACAGGGGCACACACATTTTGGTTACATAATTTGCATTCGTAAAATTTTAGTCAAAGTTATAATTGTGTCCTTTACCCAGAATATGTGCATTGTACCAGTTAGGTATGAATTCACCCTACCTCTCCTCTCCTCTCCCACCTATTTGATTTCCATTAAATTTTGCTTCCATACGTGCATGTAAGTGCTTATCAACTACTTCCAATTTAGTATTGAGTACATGTGGTATTTGTTTTTCTATTCTTGCTATGTGTCACTTAGAAGAATGGTATCCAGTTCCATCCAGGTTGTTATAAAAGATATCAGATCACCATTTTATTTTTAATGACTGAGTAGTACTTCATGGTATACATATACCACATTTTATTAATACACTCATATATTGATGGGCACATGAATTGTTTCCATGTCTATGTGATTGTGAATTGTGCTGCTTTAAACATTTGAGTGCAAGTGTCTTTTTGGCAAAATGTCTTTTTTTCTTCTGGGTAGATGCTTAGTAGTGGGATTGCTGGATCAAAAGGTAGATCTACTTTTAGTTCTTAGAAGTAACTCCATACTACACTTTACACAGAGTTTGCAATAGATTGCAGTCCCACCAACAGTATATAAGAATTCCTTTCTCTCTGCATCCATGAGAGTATCTGTGGCTTTGGGGCTTTGATATGAGCCATTCTCACTGAAGTTAGGTGATATCTCATTATGGTTTTGATTTGCATTTCTCTGATAAGTAGAATTTTTGAGCAATTTTTCACATATTTCTTGGCCTTGAGACTTTCTTTGAAAACTTTCTGTTGATGTTGTTTGCTTACTTTTTAATGGGGTTGTTTGATTTTTTTCTTGCTGGTTTGCTTGAGTTCTTTGTAAAGTCTAGTTATCAGTCCTTTATCAAATATATAGCATGCAATTTTTTTTTTCACATTCTGTATGTTGTCCAGCTTTCTCTGGCTGGAAGGGAACTGGGTCCTTTCCTTGGGTTCTTTACATCAGCCCCTGAGGTAGTGGCTGCTCCTTATATCTGCTATTCCTATATTTTAAAACATAAAACTTGTTTTAATTATGTAGGATTATTACCTTATCAGAGTGCCAGAAGTGGAATTGTGGTCTTAACTATAAGGCTTTTCATAATCTCCTCACCAGACTCACCAGCCTCTCTTTCTTACTCCTAACTACTCTGCCTTCCCTCTCATTCTCCATTCACTTCTTCCATCCAATTAGGCCCAAATTGAGAAGTTATCTCCCACTAAACCTTAAAGAATCAATGTTGGAGCACTCTGCCAAACAATCAATGTCCTAGAAAAGCTCTTCCCTCCCTTCTGCTCTCCTCTTTCCCCCTTTTTTGAAGGATGGGCAGATGGCTCTGAGAGTGATTTCTGGTGCTACCCTTCTTTGGGACAGGTGACAGTGACTGTATCTCTAATACTTGAGCATTTCCTGACTACAGTAAACAGATGTTGGATTAGGCCTGTGGCTCAAACCACATCAGCCAGTTCTCTTCAGAAAATGTGTCAGTTGGTACTGAGAGATGGATGTCGGGAGTGTTTAGAGGAGATGCACTAATGGTGGCCTAACAGCCTCCTGTGCTCCCCAGGGTCTGGTGGTTGAGCTTGTCTTTGGACTGTGGACTGTGGACTTCTGTGAAGTCCCAGTAGGTACCATGCTTGTTCTGAGACTGGATGCTCTGTTACAGAGGAAATTGTCTATATGGCTCATCATGAAGTTTCCAGTTCTCAGGCACTTAATTAGTATTTGTTGAATGAATGGATAGGTGGACGATGGATGACTTGACCTCTAAAATAAAGAGGCAGTATAGCATAATGGTTGGGATCCCTGACTCTAGATCTAGTCAGCCTGTGCTGGAATCCTGGCTCTGTCACTTACTAGCCTGGGACCTTGGGAAGATTACATAGCCTTAATATTCCTCAGTTTCCTCATCTGTAAAATGGGGGTGACAGTCACCTCTGTTAGGATTGTTGTGAAGATTATCTGAGTTAATAGACATAAACCACTTGTAATACTGCCTGACATCTTAGGTGCTCAATAAGTATTAGATACTATTATTGGCCAAATTAGTCACAGGTTTGGCAAATAACAGAAGACTTCAAAATAAGCTTAACGTTTCTCTTGCACTCAAGAATCCTAGAGGAGAAAAAAAAAAAAAAGAATCCTAGAGGAGATTAATAGTTTTCCACAGTAGCAGGTACCAACACTGCTCTTTTGTTGCTCTGTCTTGTATGCGTTCATGGTCAAGGTTGCCTCATTAACCAAGATATCTACAGGACTCTATCTATTGGGGTGTGCAAGGTAGGAGGAAGGAGAGAGCAAGGGCTCATCCTTGGTCTTTAAAGACACTTTCCAGAAGTTGTACCTGAACTTGTATCTCTTTGGCCAGAATTTGGCAAGAGGGGCTAGGAAATGTAGTCTTTATTCCTGGTGACTGTGTGTGCACATAAAAAAAGGGGAAGGGCTCTGTTCCCTTGGAGGGATGGGTGGAATGTATATTTGGGACACAACCAGCCATCTCTGTCACACCTCAATAAGGAATTTCCCCATCTCTTAAATTCTGTTTGTTAATTTTGGTTCTGTTTCTCCGGAGAACCCTTACTAATATAGGCTATAGAGACCTGCAGTTTTTGACATGGGGACCACTCCAGCCTCAGCATTTTATCATTTGTTAAGTTTCTGATTCTTAATAATGTTCTCTGAAGTTTGTCGCAGAGAACAAACTGCTGTATTGGAGAACTGTTACTATCTCCAGTAGAAAGTGAATCACCCAGATCTTCAAAGTCTAACTTTCCAAGTTCCAATGGTCAAACCTATGTCTACATCACAATCATGTATGAACTTAAAAAAAAGAAAGAAATTTACACTGCCAGTGTGATGGCTCATCCCTGTAATCCTAGCACTTTGGAAGGCCGAGGCAGGTGGATTGCTTGAGATCAGGAGTTTGAGACCAGCCTGATCACGAGTGAGGCCCCTGTCTCTAAAAAAATTAAATAAATAAATAAAACAAAAATTTAAAAATGTACAAACTTCTAGGCCTCATCCTAGACCTACTAAATAAAACCTTGGTGGAAAGAGTAGGGGGTTTAGAAATCTACATTTTAATCTACAAATGATTCCTTATGTACCCTAAACATTAAGACACCCTCCTTTAAAGGTTAAAGCATGTAATAGATCTTCATTGGAAGCAGAATGAAGATCTCTTCTAGTCTTATTACCCAACTCATTTTCTTCCAAAAATATATGTATGTTCTTATATTCATTCTTTTGCTTACAATGCTCCCTGACTTAGACTAATGGGATGTTAGAAGGAGGCCTAGGAATCTAATCCTTATTCAAGCCTATAGGATCTGAGTTGAGCAAGGTTGAGCAACAAGTCCAAACACACATGTTGATTAGTGGGTATTAGACCAGAAGGGTATACATATGGAGGCAGAATTTGCTGGGATTACTTGTAAAACTTCCCTTCCCCCAGATTAAGAGACCAACAAGGAGTTATATGCTATATTTCTTTATTAATGTTTCTTAATTAATTAAAGAAAAGTTATTTCTTTTTTAATGTTTCTTTCAACAGAGACTTACTGAGCTGACTTTTGGTTTGTTTGAGGTACTTATTTTTTGGAGACAGAGTCTCACACTGTCACCCTGGGTAGAGTGCCATGGACTCATAGCACATAGCAACTTCAAACTCTTGGGTTCAAGTGATCCCCTTGCCTCAGCCTCCCAAATAGCAACTACAGGCACTACCGCAATGGCCCAGCTAGTTTTTCTATTTTTAGTAAAGACAGAGTCTCACTCTTGCTCAGGCTAGTTTCAAACTGAGCTTAAGGGATCCACCCAACTCAGCCTCCCAAATGCTAGGCTGTAGGTGTGAGCCCCTGCTCCTGGCCTGTAGGTGCTTTCTTGCATGGACGGTTGTTGAATTTGGTGTTCCTGCGGTGGAACAATTGCTGGAGGTTTTTATTGGGGCATCTTGCTCTGCCCCTTCCTCCTATACGTTCTTTTTCTTCCTCTGCCTCCACAGGCAGTACCCCACGTCTAGGTATTAGCATTTAGGGCTAAGTGCTAAACACACCTCTCTTCTCTCCATATCCATCCCAAGATGTATCTATCATGTGTCCTCAAAAGCATCATATACCAATGTCCTGTGTCAGTAAATATCTGATAACTCAGTGGGCAAAACAACAGATTTGAAAGTGAAATAGATTGGTTGCCATTAGTAATATTTGGGAGAAAATACTCTTTGTCGGGGGAGTAAACCTTTCCTTCAGAAAGGAAATATAACAAAGATATGAACACAGCACAGTTGCCTCTGTGATCCTTGTTCTGCTTTGTGTAAGATTTAAGGTTTTATTTATTATTATTATTTTTAGACAGAGTTTCACTATGTCACCCTCAATAGAGTGCTGTAGCATCACAGCTCACAGCAACCTCAAACTCTTGGCAGTCTCTTGCCTTAGCCTCCCAAGTAGCTTGGACTACAGGTGCCCACCACAACGCCTGGCTATTTTTTTGTTGCACTTGTCATTATTGTTTAGCTGGCCCAGGCTGGATTTGAACCCACCAGCTTGGGTATATGTGGCTGGCACCCTACTCACTGAGCTACGGGCACCACCCAGATTTAAGGTTCTTGAAAATAGCCAAGACAATCTGATTTGCTACATTTATAAATTTAGGTAATTAATTTACTATAGTTGCTTAAGTGCTTAGAAAGATTTTGCTTTCGAGACTTCTAAGTCTGTCTTGTTGGACATTTAAAGTGTTTGAAAAAATAAGGCAGATTAAATTCATAATTGTAGTTTGAAATGTCTAAGAAAATTTGACTAAGGTAGTAAGTCTATTAAATGTTAAGGAGGATTGAATCTACTATAAGTTAATAATTAATTCAACAGTAATAAAGAACAAGTGATAGTGATTGTTCTTTTATCTTTATATGAAAAATTACTAGATTTAAAATGGAATAACAAAAATTTGTAAATTGAACTCAAAGCCCTTGGGAAAAGAAAAGCTAGAAATTTTTTTTTTGAGACGGAGTCTCACTCTCCTTTTTTTTTTTTTTTTTTTTTTGAGACAGCCTCAAGCTGTCACCCTGGGTAGAGTGTCGTGGCATTACAGCTCACAGCAACCTCCAATTCCTGGGCTTAAGCGAGTCTCCCACCTCTGCCTCCCAAGTAGCTGGGACTACAGGCGCCCGCCACAATGCCCTGCTATTTTTGTTTGGGTTGCAGCTGTCATTGTTGGTTGGCGGGCCCAGGCTGGATTTGAACCTGCCAGCTCAGGTTTACATGGCTAGCACCTTAGCCCGCTGAGCCACAGGCGCCGAGCCAGGAGTCTCACTCTCTTGATCAGGCTAGAGTACCATGGCTTCAGCCCAGGTCACAACAACCTGAGACTCTTGGTTCAAGTGATCCATCTGCCTCAGTCTCCCAAGTAGCTGATATTACTGGATGAAGAGGGTCTGGCCACGTGTCACTGTTAGACAATATGCAAAACAGGGATAGGCCCACTAAAGTTTATATGTCAAAAGGCTAGCAATTCTGGAAAACAGTGAGAATAGCCTCTCTAAGACTTTGTTTTTCCATTTCTAAGATCACAGTTTTAATATGTGAAAGTTCAAAGTAAAAACCATGTTAATTTTTTCTTTTTGGGGGGACAGAGCCTAAAGCTGTCACCCTGGATAGAGTGCTATTGCATCACAGCTCACAGCAACCTCCAACTCCTGGGCTCAAGCGAGTCTCTTGCCTCCACCTCCCAAGTAGCTGGGACTACAGGTGCCTGCCACAACGCCCGGACATTCTTTTGGTTGCAGCCATCCTTGTTGTTTGGCGGGCCTGGGCTGGATTCGAACCCGCCAGCTCAGGTGTACGTGGCTGGTGCCTTAGCCCGTTGAGCCACAGGCAGCGAGCCACCATGTTAATTTTAATCTTAAACAATAATCAGCAAAACTCATGAACCATAATAAATAATATTCATCATAATCCATGACCCAAAACAACATTCCAATTCAAAAGTTACTCTCCTAAACCAATTGCCCTAAACTACTCAACATATACACCTTTAGGTTAAAGCTTAATTTACAAAACAACAAGCCTGGGAGACATGAGGTGAAGGTCAGGTAGGACCTAAACCAACCAGAACAGGTATGTCATGTAGACCCTAGCCTGACTGGCTCCATCGTATTTTCACTACATGTGCTTTCACTGGGACTACAGACACATGACACAACACTTAAGTTTTTCTAGTTTTTTTATTTTTATTTTTTGAGACAGTGTCTCACTATGTCACCCTTGGTAGAGTGCTGTGGTGTCACTGCTCACAGCAAACTCAAACTCCTGTATTTGA
This sequence comes from Arctocebus calabarensis, assembly GCA_963573935.1. Classification (NCBI taxonomy): domain Eukaryota; kingdom Metazoa; phylum Chordata; class Mammalia; order Primates; family Lorisidae; genus Arctocebus; species Arctocebus calabarensis. The sequence continues at coordinate 26,624 of CAUYON010135644.1, forward strand.
GCAATCCTCTTGCCTGAGCCTCCTGAGTAGCTGGGACTACATGCGCCTGCCACAATGCCCAGCTACTATTTATTTTTATTTTTTTGAGACAGAGTCTCACCATGTCATTCTTGGTTGAGTGCCGTGGCATCACAGCTCACTACAACATCAAACTCTTGCGTTCAAGCCATTCTTAGCCTCCCAAGCAGTTGGGACCACAGGCACCTGCCACAATGCCCCAGCTATTTTTTGTTACAGTTGCCATTGTTGGTTAGCTGGCCTGGGCTGGGCTCCTATCTGCCACATTTGGTGTATGTGGCACAGGCTCTGAGCCTATTTCTATTTTTAGTAGAGATGGGGTCTCCTGCTCAAGCTGGTTTTGAACTCCTGAGCTCAGGTGATCCACCTGCCTCAGTCTCCCAGAGTGCTAGGTTTATAGGCATGAGCCATTGTGCCTGGCCAGAGTTTTTCTATTTTTAATAGAGATGGGGTGTCACTCTTGCTCAGGCTGGTCTTGAGCTCCTAAGCTTAAGGGATCTACCTGCCTTGGCCTTCCAGAGTGCTAGGATTACAGGCATGAGCTGCCATGCCCAGCCAAAAGCTAGGTTTTAAAATGGGCAACTTTTTTTTTTTGAGACAAGGTCTTGCTTTGTCACTCAGGCTAAAGTGTAGTGGTATCATCATAGATCACTGTAGTCTTGAACTCCTGAGTTCAAGTGAGTCTCCTGCTTCAGCTTCCTGAGTAGCTAGGACTACAGGTACATGCCTGGCTAAGTTTTGTGGGGTTTGTAGAGACGGGGTCTCTCCATGTTGCCCAGCCTGATCTTGAACTCCTCCTAAAGTGCTAGACATGAGCCACCAACACACCCAGCCCATAGTGGGCAACTTCAGTTAGTGATTATAATTCTCCTTTCCATACCCAAATCTACCTCAAAATGGGTCAATGATGCCCAACTTTGCCTTTTTGTTTTTTAATTTATAGAGAGCAAAAATTTATTTCTTATTTCTTATAATTCTGAAGGCTAGAAGTCAAGGAGCAAGGCTCTGACAGATTTGGTGTCTGGTGAGGGCCTGGTCTCTCTCTCAGGTATCTTGTGGTATCTTGTTGCTATGTCCTTCAGAGGGGACTAATGCTATATTTTCACATGGCAGAAGACAAAAGGGAGAAGGGTCCAACTATATAGCTCAAGTGGAGACCTCTTTACTGAACTTCATTCAGTCCCTTGCTTGGAATGTTCCAGAAACTTCATAGACCAAGTTGTTCATACTGAAAACTTCTCTGACTCAGAATGCTTTATAAACTGGGCCTCCTGTCCCACCCTTGGTTTTTCCTTCCTCTCACTACACTTTGAGTGGCGCTATCATCAAAGCCACTTTCTTCTACCTCCAAAAGATAGATGGATTCTGTCCCTTTAGCTTCATTTCTCACAGCCAGCAGTCTAGGCCATAGCACAAAGGCCACCAAGTTAGTCCTTACGCTGCTCTACCCAGGGAGCTCTAGACAAAGTAGACCATGCTATACCCTCCTTGAAGCCCCCATCAGCTTCATGGTGCCTCCAGCAGTGCTTGCTGCAGCTCTCGCCTTGTGTTGTATACCTCAGCTCTGATCTTTCCTTAAGTTCCACAGATAAACCAAACTCTTTCCTAGCTCGAAGTCTTTGCATTTACAGTTTTCTTGGCCTAGACTCCTATTCCTCCAGCTTCTTCCATGACTGGCTCCAGCCTTAGAGTCTTAATTTAAACATCACCTCCCCAGAGAGCCTTATCTGATTAAAAAGAATTGGTCTTCCTCACCCCCATCCATCAATGTTCTCTGTTCAGTGTCTTGTTAATATTCATCACAATATGCAATTATTCTGTTTTGTTGTTCTGCATCTGTTCATTTCATTAAAATATAAGCTCCCTGAAGGCAGAAATTATCTCTGTCTTCTTGCTATAGTGCCAATGAGTAAGACATTATTATTTAATCCTGGTGGCTAACAGAGTAGGGACTCAGTAAACATTTTTTTCAAGAATTCAATTTATTTATTTGAGAGAGTCTTACTATGTTGCCCTTGGTAGACAACCGAGGTGCTATGTATGGCAACATAGCTCACAGCAACCTCAAACTCTTGGGCTTAAGCGATTCTTTTGCCTCAGCCTTCCCAGTAGCTGGGACTACAGGTGCCCATCACAATACCCGGCTATTTTATTGTTGTTATTTAGCAGACCCCACAGCCCCCCAATATGTGGTCAGTGCCCTAACCACTGAGCTATGGGTATTGAGCCATAATAAATCAATTTTAATATGTCCAACTGTATGAAGATACATATTAAGTGAAAAAAGTAAACAAAATGGTATGTAGAATGTAATTCCATTTTTATTTGGTAAACATTTTACTTTTTTTTTTTTTTGAGACAGAGTCTTACTTTGTTGCCCTCGGTAGAGTGTTGTAGTGTCACAGCTCATAGCAACCTCAAACTCTTGGATTTAAGCTGTTCTCTTGCCTTAGCCTCCCAAGTAGCTGGGACTACAGTCACCCACCACAATGCCTGGCTATTTTTTTTTGTTGCAATTGTCATTGTTGTTTAGCTGCCCGAGCTGGGTTTGAATCTGGCAGCATTGGTGCATGTGGCTGGTACCATAACCACTGTGCTATGAGCACTGAGGATATACAAGAAACTAGCAATTGTGGTTGCTCCTAGGTAGGAACTATGGGTCAAGAGAGGAAAAGTAGGAAAATTTTTAATTCAAAATCCTTTTTCCTATTCAGATTTTTTTTTTACCATATGCCTATATTTCTTTTATAATGATATGAAAAATACCATCTCCTAGTACTTTTATTTTTAAAAGGAAACATGGAATACCAAAAATGTAGGAAGAATATCAGAATAAAGGACAGCCATTCAAACAGAATAAATTTACCTTTAAAAAACATCCACAACCTTGTCTCAAGGACCTGGGAAAGGTCCCTCCAGTCCTGGCACCGGTCTGGATACTGGTACTTGACAGATATCACAGCTACTGGTATTGTGGGTAAGAGTGAGGACTCTGGATTCAGAAGCACTTGGCTTGAGTCCCAGTTCTGCCACTTAGTAGCTGTAGGAACACTGGCGACTAAGTTTGGAACTCCATGAGTCTCCATTTTCTTCATCTGTAAAATGGGCTGATAACAGTATTTCTCTAATAGTGTTGGTGTGAGGGTCAAATGTGATAATGTCAAGCACTTAGCTGTGTCGTGACCACAGTAAGTATTCAATAAGTGGCATTACTATTTCATACATTATATGCTAATGTCCCTAAACTTCTGTTGTACCCTGAGTTCATGTTAGAGGAGACATCATATTGAAAGAAGGCAGGGTAATAGTGCTCACCAGCCAAGTGTTCAGTTTCCACAAAGGTGGTCTGCACAGCCATTTGCACAGCAGTGACTGAAAAAGTACTTGATGATGATGATGATGATTATTTGAGACAGAGTCTCAAACTGTTGCCGTGGCATCACAGCAAACTCAAACTCTTGGGCTTAAGCAATTCTCTTGCATCAGCGTCTCAAGTAGCTGGGACTACAGGTGCTTGCCATAACGCCCAGCTATTTTTTTGTTGACCGGGGCCAGATTCGAACCCACCAGACTGGGTGTATGTGGCAGGTGTCCTACCCACTGAGCTACGGGCGCTGCCTGTACTTGATTATTTTATTATCTGTTGTCTTCAATTTATAAAATTGAGTAAATGGAAAAATGAAAGTATTGATAGTAGCGATAAGAAGTATGTATATATCAAGCAAGTGAAAAGACAACCCATAGAATGGGAGAAAATGTGTGCAAATCGTATGTCTGATAAGGGACTGCAAGTCAGAATACATACAGAACTCTTACAACTCAATAATATAGAGACAAAAAATCCAGTTAAAAAATGGGCAGAAGGTTTGAATACACATTTCTCCAAAGAAGGTAAACAGATGGCAAATAGGCCCATGAAAAGATGCTCAACATCACTAATCATTGGTGAAATGCAAATCAAAACTACAGTAAGATATTACTTCACGTCTACTACATGGCCATAGTCAATCAGACAGATAATAGCAAGTCTTGATGAGTATGTGGAGAAATTGAAACACACAGACATAGCTGGTAGGAATGTAAAATGGTGTACCACCTTGGAAAACAGTTTTACATCTCCTCAAATTTGTAAACATAGAGTTACTATATTACCCAGAAATTCTAGTCTTAGATATCTACCCAAGAAAAATGAAACCGCTCATCTACACAAACATGAATGTTAATAGCAATGTCATTCACAATAGCCAAAAGTGGGAACAACCCGAATGTCCACCAACTGATAAATGGATAAACAAAATGTATAGTCACACAATGAAATATTAGTAGGCAATTAAGAGGAATGAAGTACTGACATGTACTAAAATATGAATAGACTCTGAAAATTTTATGTTAAAGCAGTCAGTCTCAAAATTCCACATACCATGTGGTTCTATTTATGCAAAATGTCTAGAAAAAGCAAATCCAGAGAGATAGAAAAGAGATTAGTGGTTGCCAGGTGCTGAAGAAGTAGGAGGAGTTGGGGTGAGAAGTGACTGTTCCCCAATAGGGTTCCTTTCAGGGACACAAAGTCAGAATAGGACACAAAAATATTCTGTAATTAGTGGTAATGGTTGCACAACCTTGAGAATATACTAAAAATATTGAATTGTACATTTTAAATAGGTGAATTATATAGTATGTGCATTATATCTCAAGGCCATTTAAATAGGAGTATGTTGGCTGGACCTGGTGGCTCACACCTATAATCCTAGCACTCTGGGAGGCCAAGGCAGATTGATTGCTTGAGCTCAGGGTTTGTGACCAGCCTGAGTAAAAGTGAGCCCTCATTTCTAAAAATAGCCAGGCGTTGTGGTGGGGTGGGGGGCTTGTAGTCCCATCTACTCAGGAGGCTGAGGCAAGAGAATCACTTAAACCCATGGGTTTGAGGTTTCTGTGAGCTATGACAGCTATGGCACTCTACCAAGGGCAATAAAGTGAGAGTCTCAAAAGGAAAAAAAATAAATGAAAAAGTATAGATATCATTAATTCTTTTGATGGAAATCATTAGACTTGTTGAAAGGGATGAATCTTTAGCCTCCACTGGATATTCTTAAGCTTTTACTAGTTTATTGTCCTTTGTAGGATAGGATCTCACCCTATGAGAGGGTGGAGGGCAGTGGCAGGTTCATGCCCAGGTGGAGGGCAGTGGCAGGTTCATGGCTCACTGTAGCCTTAAACTCCCATGGTTCAAGTGATCCTCCACCTTAGCTTCCTGGGTAGGTGGGACTGCAGGTGTGTACTGTAATCCCTGGCTACTTTTTTTTATGTATTTTTTTGTAGAGAAAGGGTCTCACTGTGTCAACTAGGCTGGTTTTGAATTCCTAGCCTCAAGCAATTATCCTACCTCAGCCTCACAGAGTGCTGAGATTACAGGCCTGCACCACTGCACCTGGGCTGTTATTGGTTTATTTCATTTGTGAAGGAAATGATCAAATTGAAGCTATATTAGGCGAGACAGGAAGCATATCATTAAAGATTTTGTCTAAAAATGCAGGTGTAATTGGAAATGCTATGCTATTTTTTGTTTTCTAAGAACAGATGGGCCTTTGTTTACCAAATAAATTTGTTGCTTGACTTTTGCACTTTCATGAGTCATATTTTCAGAAACAAATTACACATGGAAGTAGAGGACTATATATATTGTGTCATGGGGAAGGCAAATGTCTCTTACTTCCTATTTCTTTAAGGGTAGCTAATCAAGAAAATTTCTCTAAGGAATAATTCAGATGATTCTAGAAGATAGCACACAATTATTTGTATCACATGCAAATTCTCTTTTGGGGGGGGCTGAGGAGACAGAGTCTCACTTTGTTGCCCTAGGTAGAGTACTGTGGCATCACAGATCACAGCAACTTTCAACTCTTGGGCTTAAGCGATTCTCTTGCCTCAATTTCCCTAGTAGCTGAAACTACAGGCACCTACTACAGTGCCTGGTTATTTTTTTGAGATGAAATCTCACTCTTGCTCAGGTTGGTCTCAAACTGGTGAGCTCAGGCAATCCATTCACCTCAGCTTCCCAAGTGCTGGGATTACAGGTATGAGCCACTACACCTGGCAGTGTCACATGAAAATTCTAATGGCTATAAAAAATTAATAACTTTTGGTTTGTATATCAGTCTTTTGTGAGTTTGGACAGGAAAGGTCAGTTCTGGAAAGTGGTTTTATTTTGGCTACAAGTAAATATGTAAGTAATAGTGACATACATAATGTGATTACTTATAAATATCACAAAGCTAAAATTCCAGAGTTTAGTTTTAGTTTGGTTGGTTCATCAGCAGCTCAACAATTTCAGAGGTCCAAATCAATTCTGTTAAGATGTGGACATCAGGCTTGGCACCTGTAGCTCAGCGGCTAGGGCGCCAGCCACGTACACAGGAACTAGCCGGTTCAAATCCAGCCCAGGCCAACTACAACCAAAAAATAGCCGGGCATTGTGGCCAGCTCCTGTAATCCCAGCTACTTGGGAGGCTGAAGCAAGAGAATTGCTTAAGCCTAAGAGTTTGAGGTTGCTGTGAGCTGTGACCTCATTGTACTCTAACAAGGGCGACATTGTGAGACTCTGTCCTCCCCCACCCCTCCAAAAAAAAGCTGTGGAGATCAAATGGTAGATGATCCAGCCTTGTCCTCCAGAAGTCAAGTGGAAGAGAAAGATGTCAAACAAGTAAACCATTGACTAATGTGTTCTTTGTGGATTACATTATTATATTTATTCACAGAGTCCATGTTACAAATTCAACTATTTGCTAAAATTTATTTATAACATCAAAATCAATACTTGTGGAATTTTTGATATCACTTGAGGACCAACCCATATCTGGAGTGGTGAAGAAAATTTGATCTGTCTAATATGCACTGCTAGAGACTGCCCTCCCTCCATTCATATGTTGAAATTCTAAGATTAGCTCATGAGGATGCAGCCATAATGAATGGGATTAGTGCCATAATAAAAGAGGCCCTGGACAGCTCCCTCTTCCCTTCCACCATTGTAGACACAGTGAAAAAATGGCAATCTATGAGCGAGGAAGCCTGCCTTTATCAGACAGTGACTCTGCTGACACCTTGAACTTGGACTTCTCAGCTTCCATAACTGCAAGAAATAAATTTCTGTTGTTTATTATACCAGGTAATGGTATTTTGTTATTCTTAGCCCATACAGACTAAGATATGCGTGTTCTCAGCCAGAGTTGAAAAAGAGGACATCTGCCTTCTCCTTTCAGCTCTCATAATCTAAACAAGTACTTTTTTGGTGGTTTATTTAGTGACACACTTTTCACATTTTTTGTCGTTTTTATTGTTCCCCAAATATGTATAATTCTAAAGTGGCATCTAATGTTCCTGAACACAAAAAGACTGTGAGGTGTCATAAAAAAAAATTATGTGTTGGATAAGCTCTGTTCAGACAGGGGTTATAATAGCACTGTTGGCTGTGAGTTTAATGTTAATGAATCAAAGATAACTACTAAATAAGATATCCCAAGCTGGGCACTGTAACTTAGTGGTTAGCACACTGGTCCTGCACACTAAGGGCAGCAGGTTTGAACCTCACCTGGGCCTGATTAACAAAATAAAAAGAAAATAAGGTGTCGCTATATAAATGCATATAAAGCAAGTTATGTATTGATCACTTTATAAAATGATTGTGATCACAGGCTTGGTGGAACCTAACTTTCAAATTCTTCTAGGAGCAATGCTTTGGTATGCCCTAACTCAGTGTTGCCAGTGGGTATAGGACATTGGTACCACAAATCATGAGAATTGACCATACATCGAGATAAATGCCATGAGGGCAGCTACAGAGGTTCTGAGAAAGATAGAGAATGATGTTGATGTGTGTGTGGGGGGCGGGAGGGGGTATTCTTAATAAGGAAGAATACAACCTTATTGAGGTTGAAGGTGAAGGAAGCCTCTTTGGGGGAGGAGACAGTTAAACTGAGACCTAAAGGATGAAAAGAGCCTGCAGCAGGGGAGCAACCCAAGCTGAGGGAACAGCATGCTCTGGGAGTTAGGCAGCCTTGTACTGTGTGGGATCTGGGCTAGGCTGGGTAGTAAGGAGGAATAGGCAGGCATCAGCCCTCAAGGGCCTTTTGGGCCAGACCAAGAAGTTTGGGTTTTGTTCTAAAGACCCTCAGTATAGTTACAAGCAGGACACCGGTACTCAAGTTATTTCCTTTTTACTTGATTGTTTACTTTTGCTCATCTGTTCTCATCATGAGGCTATGGAGATCACAGCCTATTCCTTATGTACCTGGGTGTTTTCAGGGCCAAGGACCAAGATGGGACCAACCACTGTGGGCACTAGTGCAAACTTCCCTGGGCCCACAGTACATGTTTCAATCCATGTTTGATTAAATGATCAAGCCCTGGGATTCTATGGTGGTATCTGTGAAGAAAGCAGAACCAGGAGAAACCCAGAATTGGCCTACTGGCAGGCCAATGATCAGGGAGTGTGGCTCTCAGCCCGGGCAGAGGCAGACCTGCCATCCTCTCCCCTCAGCCCCCAGGTGGGAGCTGGCCGGGGATCACACACTGCTTTAATTCCAAGTGGCTCATGAACAAAGGCAGTAAAGTTGCTAAGAAACCACTTTTCTGAAGTTCACCCTGTGTTTTTTTGTTTCCCTGGCATTGTGTGCGTGAATGTGAGTGAACCCAGGGCTGTCATTCTGCCAATACTGAATGAAATCACACTTGAAGGGAAGAACAACAGGTTGCCATGGGGCACCCTTGGGGGCCCTAGGTGTCCCCAAGCCAAGCAGACCAGGCATTGACCGTCAACAAAAGAGGAGCCACCTGTCCAAGGCCAGAGGTTGACCGAGTTGCATGTGGATGTGGGAAGGAAAACTTGGGTGCTGAATGCTGGACCCAGTAACAGCCAAAGTGCAAAAAGCCCTGAAGTGGGGGATATCAACAATAGAACTAGTCAGGGGTCCCACCCCACCCCCTAGCTGAACTTGGAAAATATATTAACAAGGCTAGAGCCACTGAAAAAATCTCAGATGCAAGATTTGTAGAACTGTAAGAGTCCAGGCTGACCATTATCTAATTTGCCTCCCTTCTCTCTGTTCTCACACAGAGAATCCAAGGCCTGAGGAGGGGCAGAAACTTTCTTAAGGGCATGTAGCATCTAACAAATGTAGGAGCACTGCCAGTCAGAAGGTCTGTGGGCTGAGTGGAGGACAAAAGGCCGGAAGCATATCTGAAACTATGTTACTCAGCCATTTGTCCCTTCATCAAGTACTTATTGAGCCCCTACTAAGTTCCAGGAGCTCCCAAGCCTCGATCCCAACTAACTACAGAGAAAAGGAAAACCTAAAACTTAGAGCAGATTGCCAGCTTCTCTAAGTTTGTTTTCCGATAAAAATGCTGTCGCCACTGCTGCCACCACCATGAAAGCTTCTGTTCAGCATCTTAAACACCTCCATTCTACTAGAACTTGCAGGCTTGGGAAGAGGGAGAGGGAGCTAAAATGGATGAGAAAAATAATATCTCCACCATCTCACCCTCCCACCTCCTCCAGGGAGGAAGGACCTTTACTCCCAGTGGTCAGTCTTTGAGGCGGTACCAGAGGGCCAGCTGCCCTGGGCTTGTTTCTTACTTTGTAGGCCCTGGGTGCCTACTATGTGCTCAGCAGCTGGTGCAAGTTACTTCCTGGCTCTAGACATCAGGGCACATCTGATACCCTCACTCTGCCCAGTTTAAAACACTAATGGTTCCTTTAGCTCTTAAAGATTTAAGATCAGAGACTCCTCAACATGGGCACAGGGTCTGTGGGGTTCAGCTTCTCCCTACCCTCTCCTGGTTCTCCTCCTTCCCTCCCACTCTATCTTAGCCTCCATTATCTTCATGTTCACGTTGTCTCCTGCAACTAGAATATTCTCTCCTTCATTTTCTTCTTCTTCTTTTTTTTCCTAGTAGAAGGGAATGATTAAACATTTTAGAAGTAAATAAAAATGAAAATTTATGGCTAGGCCCAGTGGCTCATGCCTGTAATCCTAGCAATCTGGGAGGCCAAAACAGGTGGATAGCCTGAGCTCAGGAGTTGGACACCAGCATGAGAAAAAGTGAGACCCTGTCTGTACTAAAAATAAAAAAATTAGCCAGGCAGGCACCTGTAGTCCCAGGTACTGCGGAGGCTGAGGCAAGAGGAACTCTTGAACCCAAGAGATTGAGGTTGCTATGAGCTGTGATAACACCACAGTACTCTACACAGGGCTACTGAGTGAGAGTTTGTGAAAGAAAGAAAGAAAGAAAGAAGTAAGGAAGGAGGGAGAGAGAGAGAAAGAAAGATAGATATGTTATTATGGGTGGTAAAAGATTTTTTTATTTTAATTAATTAATTAAGATAAAGTCTCACTCTGTTGCCCTGGGTAGAGTGCCATGGCATCACCATAGCTTACAGCAACCTCAAACTCCTTGGCTAAAGTGATCCTCCTGCTTCAACTTCCACTGTAGCTGAGTCTTTAGTATCCACTCCAACGCCCAGCTAAGTTTTCTATTTTTTAGGAGAGGGGTCTTGCTCTTGCTTCGGCTGATCTCAAACTCCTGAGCGCAAGTGATCCATGCATCTTGGTCTCCCAGAGTGCTAGGATTATGGATGTGAGCCAATGTGCTCAGCAGGTAAAATATTTTTTAAACAAAAAGCAAACAAAGTTACAAAAGAAAATATTGATACATTTGACCATATAAAATCTGTATCCAAATAAACTTAAAAATGCAAATATAGGATAAAGCTTTAACATCTACATGTAATAGAAAATTCTTATATCCTGAAAATAAAAGAACTACAACTAAAAGATTTATTAAAGGATATAATCAGACAGTTTTGCAAATTAAACAGTACTAGAAGCATTTTACTTTTACTTGACAGGGACAACCATTTAACTTCACCATCTTGCTTCAAGACTACATCAGCTCTTCAAGTGAGTCATAATTTATTTTATTTTATTTTACTTTTAATTTATTGTTGGGGATTCATTGAGAATACAAGAAACCAGGTTACACTGATTGCATTTATTAGGTACAGACCCTCTTATAAGTGTGCCTTGCCCCCAAAAGTTGTGACACACACCAAGACCCCACCCCCTTGCTCCTTCCCTCTCTCTGCTCTTCCTTTCCCCACCTGTCCATCCTTCTTTCACTCTCTGCTCTCCCCTTTCCCCACCCCCACCATGTCATTAATTGTCATTAATTGTCCTCATATCAAAATTGAGTACATAGGATTCGTGCTTCTCCATTCTTGTGATGCTTTACTAAGAATAATGTGTTCCACTTCCATCCAGGTTAACACAAAGGATGTAAAGTCTCCATCTTTTTTAATGGCTCCATAATGTACATATACCTCAGTTTGTTAATCCATTTCTAGGTTGGTGGGCATTTAGGCTATTTCCACATTTTGGTGATTGTAAATTGAGCTGTAATAAACAGTCTAGTGCAAGTGTCCTTATGATAAAAGGATTTTTTTCCTTCTGGGTAGATGCCCAGTAATGGGATTGCAGATCAAATGGGAGGTCTAGCCTGAGTTCCTCGAGGATTCTCCATACTTCCTTCCAAAAAGGTTGTATTAGTTTGCAGTCCCACCAGAAGTGTAAAAGTGTTCCCTTCTCTCCACATCCACGCCAGCATCTGCAGTTTTGAGATTTTGTGATGTGGGCCATTCTCACTGGAGTTAGATGGTGAGATCTCAGGGTGGTTTTGATTTGCATTTCTCTAATAATTAGGGATGATGAGCATTTTTTCATATGTTTGTTAGCCATTCGTCTGTCTTCTTTAGAGAAGGTTCTATTCATTCCCAAAGCAATCTACCTTTTTAATGCCATCCCTATTAAGGTACCAACATCATACTTTCAAGACTTGGAAAAAATGATTCTGCGTTTTATATGGAACCAGAAAAAAAACCGCATAGCTAAGGCAGTTCTTAGTAATAAAAACAAAGCTGGGGGTATCACCATTCCAGACTTTAGGCTGTACTACAAAGTCATAGTGGTCAAGACGGCATGGTACTGGCACAAAAACAGAGACATAGACATTTGGAATTGTATATAAACCCAGGAAATGAAACTAACAACTTACAACCACCTAATCTTCGATAAACCGATCAAGAACATACCTTGGGGGAAAGACTCCCTAATCAATAAATGGTGCTGGGAAAATTGGATATCCACATATAAAAGGCTGAAACTAGACCCTCACCTTTCTCCACTCACAAAAATTGATTCAAGTTGGATAAAGGACTTAAATTTAAGGCATGACACAATAACAATTCTGAAAGAAAGCATAGGAAAAACACTGAAAGATATCGGCCTGGGGAAAGACTTCATGAAGAAGACTGCCGTGGCAATTGCAACAACAACAAAAATAAACAAATGGGACTTACTTAAACTCAGAAGCTTCTGTACAGCTAAGGAGACAACAACCAAAGCAAATAGACATCCTACCCAATGGGAAAGGATATTTGCATATTTTGAATCAGACAAAGGCTTGATA